>JANHFP010005800.1:26588-41280 GCA_032468135.1 Calamaria suluensis | reverse complement strand
GAGGAGGAGGAGGAGGAGGAGGAGGAGGAGGTGGTCAGAAGAGGTGGACAGGCCTGGCCCAGAGAGCTGCCCAAAGTCAGACACACAATTCAGTGGATAACACAATAAGCCCAAATTCAGAAGGAATCTGTGGTAACTCCTGCATCGGAGTGGATTTAGTCAGTCCATTGGGTGAAACTCCTAAGAACTTGTTAATTTTTTTTTCTAAGTTGGAAAAGAGGCTACCAGATTCCTTCTGCTGTAAATTAGGAGTTCCTTGGCTTCAGATCTCGAGTCTTTCAGAAATTCAGAACTATCAGCAAGGAGGGTCTTTCTTTCCTTCTTCTACGCCCTGGAACATTTAATTTACAATGTTGTCTCTGTGTATATTCAGTGAATGTTAATGCCAGTTTTCTTCCACAAATTCTGGCCAGATAAAACTGTTCAAGCTGAAAAAGCATTTTTGGGCAAGGAAGACTGACTGCCAACTATTGTAGCAAACTATAAATAATTGACATTATTCTATCTTTTGGAATTTTTAATGACAGATTTTCAGTTGTTTGGGGGTTATTTTTTGGCAAAACAATATTATTGATAAAATAATATTTTGTTTAAGTTCAGATGACATTTATACTGCATTCTCTACATACTGAGCCAAAATATAAACTTGGCAGTAGAAAAAGATGTTTCCAAAAGTGAAGAATTCTGCCATTCCTACTTTAAAGGGATGGGGTTAAGCAGAGGTAATTTTTGGGCCTGGTTCAGGGGCTTTACCTCTGCCTGATAGCACTTTAGTCCTTAGGCTTCTTCTGTATGCCGCTTCACAGGAAGCCCCCTCTGAGCCAGCCTCTTCTGCCCCCCCCCCAACCATCTGGCTCCTCACTCTACCCACCCCAGATGGCTGAGTCAACCTTGAGCCCGTGAGAATCGAACTGCTGGCAGAGGGCATTGAGTTAGCCCTGCAGTACTGCATTCTCACCACTGCTCTTACAATCAGGATAAAGATGAATAACATCGACAAGAATAACGATGAAGTAAGAAATACTCCTGAGAACAAATATAAACGCTGAAAGAATGGCCAGTTCACCCAGGTACCACATGTCTTATTTTACTGCCTTTTAATAAGATATATTATAGAAAATAAAAGAGAGGAAAAAGAACCCCACAGAACCAAAGAAAGATGGGACAAGGGAAGCAACAAAAACACATTGTGTTATATATATATATATATCACTCAGCTGAATTTTCAACCGAATCTTGTCAGCCTGGAAAAACACTGGCCGGCCCCTCCATCGCGCCAAGAGGGAAGCAGCCCAGAGAGAGAGAGAGACAGAGAGAAGGAAAATGGCGGCAATTCATGACTGCAGACCGAAGCCAGCCTTGAGTTTCTAGCACTGAGGCCTTTTATGCTGCCTGTCTCCGTGTTTGACACATTTATAATCCTCTGGCTAGTAATAAACTCCAAATTTTGGGTATATAATCACGTCTTTAAAATATATCGATCTTCGCAATGCCAAATCAACCCAATTTAAGCCAAAATGGGAGGATAATGAGGTACATGTGTATCCCACCGTCCATTTTACCCTTGCAAAATAATGAGGCTGCAGGGCAGAAGTTTTCAAACATTTCCCGAGAAACGTGGTTTTTTCTGGACGTTGCGGAACTGAACTGCAAAGCCAGTTTTGGTCTAGTGGTGAAGGTGAAGGAATTAAAACAGGGAATTAAAATGGAGGTGGGGAGTTCGAGTCCTGCCTCAAGCATGAAATCCATGGGTGACTTTGGGCCAGCCCAGCCAACCTCACAGGGTTGTTGTTTGGGGAAAATAAGAAGAAGGAGTTGTAGGTATGCTTGAGTTACCTATAAAGTAATAAAGGTGGGATAAAAATCACATAATAAAAGCATAAATGTCTAATTTAAGTCTGTAAAAATATATATCATTTAAGAATTTTAGATATTGACTTATGAATATGAGATTTCAACCGTTTCTTTCAAGATTCTGGCAAACGATTGATATCCAGCTTAGTAATACTCTTTATTTATTTTAAAATACTGTGGGTTTAGAGTAACCTAAAGCACTTTACAATGCTGATAGCACTTTATTTCTACTTTAATAGATTTAAAAAACCAAACAGATTTTATGAGATTCACCTTTTTTCCCCTTGTACATAAATGAATTGGAAATTGTTTGTTCAAATTATTGATGAGATGAACATGTTTCATCGATTTCCTTCCCACAAATCTCATAAATTCTCTTTGGACTCAGGAATTGTTACTCTATGTAGAACCAAATACATTGTGAGTTCTTCAGCTAGAATATAAAATATAATTGAAAATATATTGAATCGTAGTAACTACAATAACCTCTGAATTTCTTTTAACAGGTGGAAAAGAATGAAATTCAACAGGAAAACCTAGTTTACTGGTGAAGAATTCAGCAAGGAAATAATTAGTTTTGAAAATGATTCAGCTAAGCACCAGCAAATCTTTATTCTTCTTAAAATCCAAATGCAATTGGTGCATAATCTCACAGACTCCTGTTCTCTTGTCCTATGAATCCACCTTTGTTGAAATCCAATCTTTTGCTCCATCATATTTTACTCCCCTCCCCCTCCTCCATGCGCTTCATGTAACCCAAAAGCTAAGTGGAAGATGGAGAGATGCTGGCTATTCCATCAGTCCTTTCATCTTGGGAATATCACTTGAGGTGCTTTCTGGTTCTCTGTCAGGCTGAAGATTGGGGTGCTTTTACAGATTACCCCAAACTAATCCAAATAACGATTTTAGCACTTCCATACCCCACATGACTCAGAGGTTGGATAAGGCGTCTTATGCTTTCTCCTTAATTCCTGCACTTAAAATATTCTCTTGGTCAGAAACCATGTTCCTGTTGTGGGAAAATACTTCTAGTTAAATACGTTTTAGAGCTCAATCCCGGGCAGCAAAGTGAAGCAAGACAAGTGAAAATATCTGTCTGCACCATATTGAAAAGATGTCATCGGCAGCCTTGTTGCATGAAAATAATCAACGGATATTCAGCCCCAAACAACAGTGGGGCTTTGTCAATAGCCCTGAGTTAGCCAGGCCAGGAATGGCCCCTGAAAAGGCTGCTATAGGGAGATATTAGAAGGCAGAGACTTGCTCAGGGAAAATCCTGAGTTCTGCAAGGGGAAGTCTGGGGCGTCGAGGAAAACCAGGAACTCCGAGTGTGGGCATCCAGTGTGGGGATTTTTTTGCAGTGGTGAGACATTGGCAGAGGAAGTCTCCAGACGAGGAAGGAGGCAGAGCTCATTCAAGCTTGTAAGCTCCTCTGGTCAACAGCCAGAGGTATGTCCTGTCTAACAACGTCCTCCTATCTTGTATTGCTTTGACTCCAACCTGTCCAAATGGCACTGTTGAAGCCTTTGCCCCACGGCCTGGAGGTTGGGTGGGTTTGGACAGGGAAAAATCAATCCCAATAACTCCTGAGAGCCTTTAAGCTGTTGGGATGGCCCAAAACTATCTTTACTCCTGGGTTGGAGATCCTCAGCTCCCGCTTGAGGAGCAGATGGAGGTCTTGCCCAAGGAGGCCTTTGCGCAGATCCATCTTGTGTACCAGTTGTGCCCTTTCCTGGTCGATAGGCCCTCCAGGCGGGTACTTACAGCCTTGTCACCTCACAGCTCAATTGTTGTGACGTGCTCTACTTGGGGCTGCCTTCGGAGACCCCTCACAGGATTCCACTGATCTAGAACAGGGTGGGAGAACCAGTGATGGGCTTCATAATTTGTGATAAATGCCAGGTAGTACAACATCAGTAGTGAAAAAAGATAGGAGCAGCCCTTAGACTTATATACCACTTCATAGTGCTGTGCAGCCCTCCCTAAGCGGTTTACAGAGTCAGCCTATCCCCCCCCCCCACCACCAACAACAACAACCTGGCTCCTCTCTTGACCCACCTTGGAAGGATGGAAGGCTGAGTCAACCTGGAGCCCTGTGGGATTTGATCTGCCAAACTGCTGGCAGCTGGTGAGCTGCAGAATTATGCTTATACCGTTACTTGTTTCCTTGCACTTGTTGACAAATTAAACCAATGAATAAAATAAATAAATAAGTACCGCCCTCTAAACACCGCTGTGCCACCGCGGCTCTTAAAAGATGTTCCAGAAGCAGAAAGAAACAACTAGGCTTTGCGTCTGTTCCAAGGAGGAAAGGTGAACCAGTCACACGTAACAGTGAGAGTGCAGAACTTCTTAACTCGTATTTTGCATCCTTTTTTTCCCCCCCTCTTGCCTCTGCTCTGTGACCAATGGAAGGGGAGACCCGCATCTTGAAAGAGGCAAGGGGACAAAATGGGCTAATCTAACCCCAGGGAATGAGAGGAACTCCCAGAAAGTGAGAGGAGAGTGAACGCCATCCCTGTCTTGACATCAGGGGAAGAGAAGAATCCTGGGTCTCCTGACATCTATCCTGGGTGGGCAGAGACCCCAAGCAGATGATTAAACAGAACTCATTGGAATGGAATATGGATAGGAATGCAATTAGCAAGAGCCAAGCATGTGTTTGTCCTAAACAATTCATGCCAGATGAAGCTCCTCTCTCTCTCCCTCTCTCTGTCTCTGTCTCTCTGTCTCTGTCTGTCTCTCTGTCTCTCTCTCCTGATTAACTAGATTGCGGGAATATCATGGTCACAATCAACTCTGATCTTGGCAAAAGCGTTTCATAAAATTCTAACAATATCCTCATTAATAAAATGGTAACTAAAATGCACCAGGGAATCCAATGGTTAGATTGATTCATAGCTGGCTAAGAGCCTCATCCCAATAGCGCTCATGAAGGGCTGAATGTTGGCTTGGAAAATATTACTGAACAGACGTTGGTGCTGTTCAACGTTTTGATTAAATGAGGATAAACATTTGAGAGTATCTGTGAAAACAATCTAGACATTATAGGAGATCCAACCGAGCCAACAGTGTGATGCAGCTGCTAAAAAAGCAGCCACTATCTTGGCTTCTGTTAACCATAATCTATGATTCTATGGTGGCTTCTCCCAGCCTTCTTTTCTGCAGACTAAACTCATCTGTTCCTTCACCATGGTTAGTTTATGGATTCCCAACCGACTTTGTAACCCTCCTCTGAACTTGCTCCGGGGTGTGGGTGCCTTTTTAGTCCAGAAGTCACGCTCTGTTTTATCCAGGAATGGCAGAGCAAAGTGAAAATAATCCTGGATACGGAGTGGATATTAGCGAGTAATGCAACGCGCCGGTTATTAGACAGGAGGGTGGGGAAGGAAAGGGGGTGAATTATTGTACAAATTTGAATTATTAGTGAAGACATGTGGAATCGCCCACCTAAAAATGAGATGCACATTTTACAGAATCAGCTCTTAAATACACATTCAGAGCATTCCAGGAAGTATTTCATGGAAGCTATCATTAGAGCAAATCCCCAAAGGAAGGCATTTACAAATCAAAAAGCCGTAATGAAAATTACATGTTGGAAGGGACACCATCGGGCCTGGGGATTTCCCCTTTGACTAGAGGCTAGAAACTAGAAAATATGACTTCAGTTCAGAGTGGTCAATACCTGACTTTGTGGTCTCATCCCCAAACCCCCAAAACTTTAACCTACGATTGTCTACTGTGGACCTCACCCCATTTTAAATTTTAAATTTTTAAATGTTTTAATAGTCTAATAGCCATTAATAACGATTTAATTCTATTTTAACTGATTTTCTGTATATTTTGTATTTTAATGTGAATTTGGCTCTACACCGCCCCGAGTCCGTGAGGAGAGGGGCGGTATATAAATCTAATTAATAAATAAATAAAATAAAATAAATTCCTAAGAGGTCTGCAAGGGGCATGAATTAAGAGCACATGGGTGCCTACGGTCCCTTTACTAATGTTTCTCTTTATTTGTATTCATTTTATGTACTCAATTCATGCTTATACTTATATATATATATAACCTAATATGTAATCAATCAAATAAATAAATTAATAAAATAATAATAAAGTTTGAAGACCTCTGCATTTAAAGGCTGATCTCTTGCAAAGAGGCTAATCCAGGATCACCTTCAGCACCAAAGAGACCGGAGGACCCCGCGCCAGGACCGTCCAAGGGGAAATCCCCGGGCCCGACGGTGTCCCTTCTAGGAAGCGACGCTCTTTCCCTTTAACCCTTTATTTGGGAGGCCAGATTTGGAAGGGGGAGGGGGAGACGGCTTGCGAGGCCGCGGAGTCTGCGCTGCTCTCCAGTTCCGAGAAATCGGAGCGCGGGGTTCCTCCTGCTTTGGGCGCCCGGCTTTTGGAGATCGAGAGGGGTAAGAGCGAGAGGTGTAAGCCGGATCGAAAGGGGTAAGCCTGGAGTCTCCGCTTGCTTCCTTTTTGCAAATGCATAAGAGCATAATGCATAAGAGCACCGCCCTGCCTACCATTCCTGTCCTGTCTTTACTGGTATTCATTTTTGTATTCAATTCATGCTTATATATATATATATAATAGGGACGTTAGAAGTCATCTAGTCCAAGGGTCTCCAACCTTGGCAACTTTAAGACTTGTGGACTTCAACTCCCAGAATTCATCAGCCAGCAAAGCTGAATTCTGAATTCTGGGACTTGAAGTCCACAAGTCTTAAAAGTTACCAAGGTTGGAGACCCTGATCTAGTCCAACACGAGAGAACCTACACCATTTCTGACAAATAGCAGTCCAGTCTCTTCTTGAAAGCTTCCAGTGATGAAGCTCCCACAACATCCAAAGGCAACTGCTTGTTCCATGGGTTGATTGTTCTCACTGTCAGGAAATTCCTCCTTATTTCTAGGTTGGATCGCTCCTTGGTCAGTTTCCATACATTGTTCCTTGTCTGGCCTTCTGGTGCTTTGGAAAATAAGTTGATTCCCTTCCTCTCTCGGGCAGCCCTACAAATATTGGAAGGCTGCAACCATGTCTCCCCTGGTCCTTCTCTTCACTAGACTATATAGAAATATATAGAATAACAGAGTTGGAAGGGACCTTGGAGGTCTTCTAGTGCAACCCCCTGCCCAGGCAGGAAACCCTCCAACACTTCAGACAAATGGTTATGCAACATCTTCTTAAAAACCTCCAGTGTTGGAGCATTCATGACATCTGGAGGCAAGTAGAGGCACTGATTAATTGTTCTCACTGTCAGAAAATTTCTCCTAAGTTGCTTCTCTCATTTATTAGTTTCCATCCATTGCTTCTTGTCCTGTCCTCTGGTGCTTTGGAGAATAGCCTGACTCCTTCTTTGTGGCAGCCCCTGAGATACCGGAACACTGCTATCACGTCTCCCCAGTACTTCTTTTCATTAAACTAGACATACCCAGTTCCTGCAACCATTCTTCATATGTTTTAGTCTCCAGTCCCCTGATCATATTTGTTGCTCTTCTCTGCACTCTCTCCAGAGTATCCACATCTTTTCTACATCGTGGTAACCAAGATCCAATCTGGATCCTCTTGGATCAAATACATTTTCTGTCTCTATTTGAACTGGAATCTAAATCCAGTTTTGACCCAGAAACTGCCTTGCTCATCTGTGGGATGATTATTACTGGAAGACAGGCAGGAGGATTCTGACGTTTGCCTTTCTAAACTCTCAAATATGTGACTTCTAGCTTATTTTACATCCATCTCTATTGTTAGGGTCCTCCAAGTGTCCTCTATGTTAGAAAGAACCTTTACCATCTTAGTTGTTTCCAATGGTAGGGGCTAGGTAGGACCTATTAGGATAGGATCACATAAACTTCTGTTATGAGTAATTCATTGTCTCATATGATTGGTTGCCCTTGAAAGAACTCCAGAACTTCAGGTAGGACAACTTCATTCGCCTTAGCTCATCTTCTCTTTCTGATGTCCTTTGAGTGAATTGAATTTCACCTGCTATCTTTTTTGTTCTGCATGGTCTGGCAAGTTCATCACCTCTGGAGGGCAATCAATTAGAGAAGGCTAATTTAGTGCTTATTTTGGAAATTCACAGGTGAGATACTTCAGAAACAGTAGGTGAATATACAAGGACATAGAAGAAAAACCCTTTTTAATATTTATTTATTCTTTAGA
The DNA here is from genome assembly GCA_032468135.1 of Calamaria suluensis. Taxonomy (NCBI): domain Eukaryota; kingdom Metazoa; phylum Chordata; class Lepidosauria; order Squamata; family Calamariidae; genus Calamaria; species Calamaria suluensis. Next base: position 33,251 of record JANHFP010005800.1, on the reverse strand, counting down.
TTTATGAAGCCCTAGGCATTATACACAGTACTTCCTTTTTCAATGTTATCTTCAAAACTGTTGTATGAGATTGGTTGAGATAAAAGTACATGCTTAATTTATTCAAAATAACTGAGTTGAAAGGGACCTTGGAAGTCTTCTAGTCCAACCCCTTGTGCAGGCAGGAAACCCTATGCCATTTCAGACAAAGGGTTATTCAACATCTTCTTAAAAACTTCCAGTGTTGGAGCATTCACAAGTTCTGGAGGCAAGTTCTTCCACTGATTAATTGTTCTGACTGTCAGGGAATTTCTCCTTAGTTCTAGGTTAATTCTTTCCTTGATTAGTTTCCACCCATTGCTTCTTGTCTTGCTTCCAGATGCTTTGGAGAATAAATTGACTCCCTCTTCTTTGTGGTCATTAGCTTCTACGGTGGAATGGAAATTTAATTCTTCCTGATTTAAATCATAACACCACAAACACTCTTATTACAGAATTATAGGAATGAAGAAACAGCACTGCAAGTCAGTGGTGAAATCCTTTTTTTTTACTACCTGTTATGTGGGCATGGCTTGATAGGAATGGTCTGGCTTGGTGGGCGTAGTAGGGGAAGGACAATGAAAAATCTCCATTCCCATCCCACTCTGGGGCCAGCCAGAGGTGACATTTGCCAGTTCTCCAATCTACTCAAAATTTCTGCTACTGGTTCTCCAAACTGCTCAAAATTTCCACTACCAGTTCTCAAGAACTTGGTGGATTTCACCCCAGCTCCAGGTGCTACAGAATGAACAGTTTGTTCTGTTTTCTTTTTAAATCGAGTTTCACATTTAACAATAAAATCAAGAAAAACAAACTCAGATCTTGACACTGCAGCAGTGCAGTGTTTTTTCAAACTTAGCCACTTTGAGAGGTGTGGATTTCAGCTTCCAGAATTCTCCAGCTGGCATTTTGGCTGCAGAATTCTGGGAGTTGAAGCCCAAGGTTTTTAAAGTTTGGAAGTTGAGAAACACTGATCTAATGTACTACAGCTACCACTGACTGTTTCTTTAATATACTCTAAACATGGGGGTGTGGGGCCAGTTTGAAATGCATTAAAGTGGATTCGGGCAGAAGAAACTGTAATTTTGATGTTCCATTCTGAGAAAAGTCAGAAAAAAGCTGTTTAGCAGACATGCTTAATCACATGCCATAAATTCTCATTTCAGCGACAACTGTAGCATAACATTGGGTGAAAAGATGCTTGAAGAAAGAGATGATTTTTTACTTCTTTAGGGAAAAAGTGATATTTTATGGGCAAATGTGCTGTACCTAACTAACTTAGCTCACTGAGGGATTGTCATTTAAAAAAACCCAGGAAGCTGTGACAGTATCTGACTAGTCAAATGGACAGCATGTTAGAATTCTAATTTTCTTAGATCACAAAGTAATAAACGCAACAATTAAAACAGGCTTACAAACCTTAAGTGAACCACTCCAAACTTGATTGCAGAAAATATGACTTCAGCAACAGAGAGGTCAATGCCTGGAATGCACTACCTGACTCTGTAGTCTCATCTCAAACCCCCCAAACCTTTAACCTAAAACTGTCTACTGTTGACCTCACCCCATTCCTAAAAGATCTGTAAGAGGCGTGCATAAGAGCACCAGCGTGCCTACTATTCCTGCCCCAATGTTCTCTTTATTTGTATTCATTTTTGTATTTAATTCATGCTTATAGTTATACATATTACCTAATATGTAATCAACAAAGAAATAAATAAAAAATAAATAAATAAACACAACCTAGAATTGGCACTTGCCTTTAGTCCCTGTCATGAGAAACAGGAAATGAAACTTTGATTGTACAAATATTTTACAGAGAATTTTACGGGTACGTTTTGGTGTGAAAATCTGCTTAAAGACCTCCTGTTCCCATTCTCCATCTTAAACTGGAGGAAAAATCTAACATATTTATGCTCTCAAAATTTGGTCCTCTGGCTACTGAAATTTGTGTCATCTCATAGGGTCTTGGAGGTTTGTCAGCCTCAGCAACTGTCTATCAGATTTAGATTTCTATATTGTCTCTTTTCTCTTCTCTCTACTATCTAGTTTGCATATACTGTTGATTGCATATACTGTTGCTTAGGCTGCCATGCTAAGGGTTAAAGGAATGATAGAGGTCAGGGGGATAGCTGGACCTCCGGAAGATGTATTACCTGTAAACAGCAGACGTCAACACCTCCCAAGTCCGGTGATTGATGCAGCCCCAATAAGAGGAGCTGAACTGGAATTCCAACTATGCACAAAGGGAGGGACGTATGGAACAGATATAAAACTTACTGTTAATTTCCGTTTCGCGCTTTTTGCTATTCTATAGCTGAATATGTGATACCTTGTGTTCAGTAAAAATCCTGTTTACAGTATTTAATTGTATCAGGCTCTTTATTTTCCTGAATGTAAAGTCTCTATTTAGTTCCTGACAATCTGGGTTCTCAGTTTATTGACCTTGGAAGGATGGAAGGATGAGTCAACCTTGAGACGGTCAGGATCGAACTCCTGGCAGTGAGCAGAGTCAGCCTGCAATACAGCATTCTAATCACTGTGCCACCAAATTGCTGGTATAATGGGCAGTCAGTTCAGACAAATGGTGAAAGTAGTGTCACACTGAGGCAGCACAAACCCAGCCCTTTTGCATGTTCTATGCATCTTGACATCGCATGACATATACAAGGGAAAGGAGGAGAACCTAATGCAAGAGCTTAACTCTGCTTTTGTTAATTTTGCAAAAACGCCAAATCCTGTGAATGATTCTGGCAGGGGCAATTCACACGACAGGGTCAAATATGGCAAGGTGGTGCATGAAATGTCACAATGCAGCCCCTCCCTTGCAATTAGGCATGAACATGTTGCATGTACAAAAATCACGTATTATTTTTTTTTTGTACGTACGTCGAGGTCATACCTATATTCCAAAGGGATAACATTTGCATTGTGTTTTCTTCTCGATTTAATCACCCCTCTCACTTCTATGTATGAAAAAAACAAATCAAATCCAAAGTCCACCCTTAATCAGAACTGACCTAATTTGAATGTTCGGATCAATCCAGATATTTGAATCCATTTGAAATTCCAATGGTATGTAGGCAGTTTTTTCAAAGAAAACCAGTTCAACCAATTGGATTAGATGGAATATGTTCTGGTTTACTCTGCAGGCAACTTCCAATTTTTTTTAACAGCAATTTGGAAGATATGCTTCAGCAACTACCTACATTTACTTGCATGGCTTCTTTCATCTAACGCTCCTGTATCAAAGCCAGAATGCTCATACCCTGATCGCCACATAGTTGGATGACAACAATGCACTCTAAAGAGGGCAGCCATTGGAGATGTTGTGGAGTTCCTGCTGATCCAAAATGCAGGGCAAAGTTGTTGGCCAGAGAACCACGGCTGAAAATCTTGCACTAGTTGTTAAAGGCTTCTAGACTGGAAGTATTGGATATTATCCTTAGAGTCAAATGACACCCTATTAAAATTTAATCCTTCTGTCCAATGAAAACATCAGTGGAGGCTCTGCTCTGAGCTACCCTTGGTGAGCATAGGAGATTTAGGGACAACTAGAATACATTTTTGGAGGTGGTTCCCCCCCTTGAGAAGCTCTTGATTCTTAGAAATCTATAGAGCTCCTTCCCCCCATCAGGGGGTGGGCAACTACTCAGCAATGTCATCTAATGACTTGTGTCAAACATGAAGAACGGTTGCAGGAACTGGGTATGTCTAGTTTAATGAGAATAAGGATTAGGGGAGACATGATAGGAGTGTTCCAGTATCTCAGGGGCTGCCACAAAGAAGAGGGAGTCAAGCTATTCTCCAACGCACCTGAGGGCAGGACAAGAATCAATGGGTGGAAACTAATCAAGGAGAGAAGCAAGTTAGAACTAAGGAGAAATTTCCTGACAGTTAGAACAATTAATCAGTGGAAGAACTTGCCTCCAGAAGTTGTCAATACTCCAACACTGAAAGTTTTTAAGCAGATGTTGGATAACCATTTGTCCGAAGTGGTGTAGGTTTTCCTGCCTAGGCAGGGGGTTGGACTAGATGACCTCCAAGGTCCCTTCTAACTCTTATTCTATTCAAAGCTTCAAGGAAATAGCAATGCCAGCAAAACACGCTGCATGAGTCCTCGTAACCCTTTTAAAATTATTGTTTGGCCTATTGTTGAAGACAAAGCCTTCTGTATAGATTTCTAGAATATCTGTGCTCATTCAAGTGTAACACACTGCATTTATAGAGCACTAAATGCAGGTGAAAAAAAAACATTTCAGAATTTATTTTTGTTAGCACGGCTGAGGCATTTTCCAGAAGGCCAAGGTGAATAAAAACTTTTTAAAACTTCAATGTACACAAACTTTTGTGCTTATTAAAAGCATGCAAATATTTGGCTTTCATGGATAATGTCCAAATTACTTCAAAATATTTTTATTTGTTTATTGGAAGAAGCATCAGCTTCATTTTATAGGTAGGTCCAACTATGGAAAGATTAATTTGAATGACAGTCACAAGAGAAAATAGTAAATTTATGATAATATAACCCATGACTATAATCTTTTAAGAATATTAGAAATTTACAAATAATAGTCATAATAAATAAAATAAAAAATACTGTTACAAGTAATTACTGAAGCAAGAATTAAAGAAATTATTTTTACAGCTTGAAGATGAGCAATAACTTATTTTTGACATGAACTGGAAATGCTTTGCTAGCTGCTTGATTCATAAAACAGCTGAATGTGGAATCAAATGCAAATTAGATCATTATTAATAGTATTCATTAAATTATAAGTTTGCTTTAATCATAAGGACAGCAGAATCTTAGCAAATATTGTTAAATCTTACAAACTTCTGAACTCAAATTTGTCTCCCTCTTGGCTAGTGTCAAAGATAATCAGAAAATACTAATTGTAAGAGTAGTGAAGAACCTGGCCTTAATCCAGGGTTGAAATCCAACAGGTTATAACAGGTTCTGGAGAAACAGTAGTGGAATTTTGAGTAGTTTGGAGAAACGGTAGCGGAAATTTTGTGCAGTTCAGAGAACCGGCAAGTAGCACCTGTAGCTGGGGTGGGAATGGAGTGGGGTGGGAATGGAGACTTTGCACTCATCCACCAAGCCACACCACGCTCACCAAGCCATGGCCACAGAACCATTAGCAAAAAAAATTGAATTTCACCACTGCCTTAATTTGAAACATTATACAAATGCATACAGCAGTCATTCTATCATCTATAGAACAAGTGCTGGCACTTTGCTATTCCAGGCATTGTTGCTGTTAGTTGCGTGTCCGAACCATTGTGACCCCATGGACAACGTTCCTCCAGGCCTTCCTGTCCTCCACCATCCCCCGGAGTCCACCCAAGCTCACGCCTACTGCTTCAATGACTCCATCCAGCCACCTTGTTCTCTGTTGTCCCCTTCTTCTTTGGCCCTCAATCTTCCCCAGCATTACATTCTTTTTCAGTGAGTTGCTATTCTTAGTGTAGTCTATTATTGAGATTTTTTTCCCCATTTACTTGTTGTAGTGCTAATCATAGGTCTGTTTACTTTCTTAAAATATGCCATTGTTGACAAATTATTAGATTTTTCTACATCATGCTGTTGGTTTTTAGTTTTTTACTCTCCTCTTATTTATTTTTATATTTTCTCTCTTAATTCCAATTATATTGATTATATTACACAAACAGATTCTTTAATACTGTAAATGTTGGTGTCATGAATGGCTTTAGCTAGACACTAGGAAAGAAACAAATAAAGCAGTGATTGAAATGCAAAGTGTGGAGAAATTTAAGGTTTTAAAATAGAGACTTGTGGTCATATGATTAAAAAAAGATGATGATGTAGAAAATGTTTGAACACAGATTTATAACAAAGGGTTCAAAGAACAGAAAGAAAAGCTTACATTATTTCAGGTACCAGGGTTAGTTAAAAAGACAAAATGGTTATAGTATCTATAAGACAATTAACTAAATTGATTATAATAATATAAACTTGATAGATTGGTTCTATTGATTTTAAATTTTGTAATGTTAAGACCTGACCACATATTAGAAGTTAGAGTTACAGTATTTGTAGATTATTCATGTGAAAAACTATTAATTATTTATATTTCTTTTACAATTTCTACCTGAAGTAGAGAAATATAAATAAATCAGCAGATCATTGTTTGATCTTATATCCTCTTCCCCCCCAGCCTTTGAATCAGTTTTGACTCCTGGTGACTTCCTTGATATATCCTTCCAGGTTTCTTGGAAACATTTTTGAAAACGGTTTGCCATTGCCTCCTTTCTAAGGTTGAGAAGCATTCCTAGCACAAGGTATTTTGTTCAGAGTTAAAAAATAAAACTCATCTAGTGACTTTCCCAATGTGTCATTCCGAAGATCTCTAACAGCTTTAAGATAGTTAAGATGCAATTTCTGAAAATAAGTATCAAGTATGGTTTTGTGAACTTAGTGTCCTTTAAGAGGCTGTGCTGTAGCAAGCAAGAGGTTTGATTCCTGGCATTCAAATCTATAGAAAGCTGCTATCCTGTGGTCACTTCATAAGGAGCTAAGATTAGATAAGAATCTAATCTTGCACAGCTTCTTCTCCCAAAATATTACACTCCTTACCAGAGCATACAAAACATTTGCTAGGCCAATCCTCGAATACAGCT
>JANHFP010005799.1:43230-53535 GCA_032468135.1 Calamaria suluensis | reverse complement strand
GGGGGGGCCCTCCGAAGGCCGAGCGGGAGAGCAAAGTTCGCTCTCCCTGTCGCGGCAGAGGCGGAAGCGGAAGTCTCCGCACCACACAATTGTTGAGGAAAGAATGAGATTACTGAAGACCAAGGTAAATTATACTGTACTATCTTTTTTTTTTTTTTGCTTGTGTAGACCTTCTAGTAGTTTTGTCCTTTGATTAGAACTGATTGGTGAAATTAGAATTATGATTTTTGAAGTTGAAGCCTTATAATGTAAATCCTCTGAACTTCTACATGCTGCTCTGCAATACAGCTTCTAACAATTTTTGATAGTGCCTTCCTAAATAGTCAAATATATTTACAGTAAGGTGCAGAAACTTTGCATATGAGCATTAAAATCACCTATTCATATCTCAGATTGAAGTCTACTTGTTTGAAGTCAGGCTAAGTTTAGTAAGGAAATACTATATGCTGAAAGCTAGTTTGGTGCAGTGGCTCAGGGATCAGGCTAGAAACTGGGAGACCATGAGTTCTAGTCCTGGCTTTGGTACAAAGCCAACTGGGTAACCTAGGGCCTGTCACTTTATTTCATCCCTAGGAAGGAGGCAATGGCAAACCACTTCTGAAAAACCTTGGCAAGGAAACTGCATGAACTTAGCTAGTCAGTCTTCAAGAATATCTACAATTGAACACAAGTGATAGAGGAAGGGAAATCTTACATGCTAGATGTTGATGGATGCATCATCCTTGTCTATCAAGTTGTTTTGTTCCTAGGAATAGAGAGGGATCACCTGGCTCTTACTTTCCATTTCCATTCTTTTATTACTGTGTTTGTGAAAGGGTTAAGAGTGGAATAAATAACCAAAGACTATTCTCTTTGGGACTCTCCATGTATATATATATATATAGTTTTCAGTGGCTCTGGAAAATTCTATACTTTTTGATTTATTGATAGATAATGTAGATTGTTTTTATTAAACTCTTTACACCATTGCTTGAGGTTCATCTCCCTCCTCCCTCTCTGTCCCTCCCTCCATCTCCCACTCTTTAATAAATGCCATCCTATAGTTTTTTATAGCATTGCATGTATTGTATGGCCTGAGTACTTGCTTTGATCTGAATGTAGGGATTGACTGGTACCCACAAATCTAACTGTACCCCTGTGGATTTTAGATATTTATGTCTTTTACCCCACACGTGAACCCCAAACCTTAACAACTGAAGTAGGGACACTCTCCCAACCAATTTTGAAGCACAGGGGAACTTTTAAAAAACGTGCTTGTCAGGATTTCTGGGAAATGCATTATTGGGGTGAGTAGGGGTGAGTTAATTGCCTTGTATAGCTGAAGGGGAATAACTTCTGGGAAAACAAGAAATAAGACCATTCCTAGTCCAGTGGTGGGTTGTTCAAACTGGTTTGTACAATCCAGTAGCAGTGATGGCATGACGTCACCAAACCGGTTCTCTCCAACTGGGGTCTGGGCCCTCCCACTCACCCCTGCAAATTTTTCACCTTTATTTTTCTATTTTTCGCCAGCTGAATCAGCTGATTGCCACTCTTGGCTGCTCCTAAATGATTCTGATCATGCACAGAGCACACGTATGGCGTGCGTGCTGTCGTGCATGCTCTACTGCACATGTGCAGAGTGCACATGTGGCAGACAAGTGGCATGTGTTCTCTACAGCGCATGCACAGAGCGCATGCATGTTGTGCGTATATTGTGCATGCTCTACAGCAATCGTGGGACTACAGAACTGGTAGTAAAGGTAAGTAGAATCCACTCCTGTCCTAGTCCACTCCTGTCCCTTGTCACCCTAAATTTAGTTGTCCTTATAAAAGGTTTATTTAAGCATTGAAAGACATTTCCGCGAAAGGTCTGAGGTTTATTCTAAGTGAAATGCAATTGAAGATCAAAGAACAGATCATCCCAATTTAATTGTGGCTCTGCTTGACCTATCGCAAGTACATTGCTGTCAGTGCTTTGGATTTCAATGGCTTAGCCTGCTCCCGATGGCGGGGCTTGGGGACCAAATTTGGGTATCTGTATTTAGCAGCGGTTTTTGCAGAGCAGGCTGAACTTTTCTCTCTCTTCTGCGCACACTGTTTTGAAAACAAATGAATAGAGAGGAGTGCATTTTAATTGAGGTAACCTTTAAATGAAATCTCAATGGGCAAGAGCAGAGCTTTGAATATGGCAACGTACTTATTGCTTGCACCCCGTGCAGGGAACCTGAAGTCATTGTGAATCTGTCTGTTGGGATTCTTTGTCATTTCCCCCCATCATGTGCCAGAGCTGGACTGAAATAATGCTGGGAATTACAAATACTTTATGCCGTGTTTGGATTGATTGGGGGGGGGGGAGCACTTTTCAACTTTCTCAAGGAGAAAGTAGATTGCCTCGTTTTTCTGCAGACTACTATTCATCTTCATCAGAACTAGTGAGGCACATAAAAGTCAAATAAATATTAAGCATGCCTTTTCCTTATGTGTGTAATAGAGTTGTTAAAATAAGTTGTTGTTGTTAAAAGAGTAGTTAAAAAGAAACCATCAGGACAATTATATTAAGCAAAAGGCATCTGAAGGAAAGGAGTTTGTTAGCTTTAGTGCCATACAAACCAGTCTTTATGAATATTGGAAAGGAAACTTGTAGCAGTTAAGGAAAAAGAAGCCCTTTCTGGAGTTTGAAAAAGCTGTTTTCTGGTATGAAGTTAAAGGATTGTGGCTGTAATTACTTTGTTGTGTGACTATGTTTTTGGGTGAGATGGATCTCTGTTTAATGGAGAGAAAACCACAATCAAAAAGAGATTTATTGAGCACAAAACCATGCAGGAACATAAAAAAGCAAGATCTCTTGAAAGTAACATAATGACAAAATAACAGCAAAGTTTGAAGGGACCTTTGAGGTCTTTTAGTCCAACCCCCACTCGAGAAGGAAACCCTATACCATTTTATACAAATGGCTGTCCAATCTTTTCTTAAACACCTCCAGTACTGGAACACCCACAATTTCATAATAAGGTAAGATGTTCCATTGATTAATATTTTTAACTCAGAAAATTTCTCATTATTTCTAGGTTGATTATCTCCTTGATGTTGATAATGTTGATAGCGTTCTCTTATTGTTCAATATAGTGATTATCATTGCAATTTGTGGCAGCTAGAGGTGTAGTAAAGTTTGCCACCACTAGAGGCAAACTAGAAAAGCAAGTTCAAACATGAAATGATGGCCTCAACCATTTTGAACTCCACCGCAGCATCAAGAAAACTGAGTATTTAGAGATTGTCACCACCCCTGGAACCCTTCAAATCAATGAGAAAACCTAAAAAGGGTAGACATTTTTCGGTATCTGGGATCCCACCTCCAAGGCAATAGGAACAATAATGGCAAGCCAAGGGCCTGTGCCCTGTGCCTGTGCCCTGGAGTTGCAGTTGACCATGCAAAGTGGTGTTCGATGATCCAAAAAGCAGGCCCTGCTCTTGTGGTAATACTCTAGGACCGTGATGGCGAACCTATGGCATGAGTGCCACAGGTGGCAAGTGGAGCCATATCGGTGGGCACACGAGTATTGCCCTAGCTCAGCTCTGATGCACATGCAGGTGCTGGCCAACTGATTTTTGGGCCTTCTAGGCCCACCAGAAGTTGGGAAAGAAGCTGTTTCCAGCTTCTGGAGGCCTGGAGGTGTGGGGAAGGTCCATTTTTCACTCTCCCCAGGTTCCAGAGCCTTTCTAGGGAGGGTGGGCCAAATTGAATTACGGGTGTGGGCACGCGGATGTGCGAGCCCCCCCGGCAGCCCCCACTTTTGGCACATGATGGCAAAAAGGTTAGCCATCACTGCTCTAAGAAGAAGAAGAAGATTTCATTTTGTGGTGGCAGATTCTTTAATTTAATTACGTTTTGCAAGAGAAAGTGCCAGTTTTTATTCCAAATGCCTCCTTATCAATACATGTTTTTTTAAAAATTGCCATTCCACCCAACAGTTAGCCAAACCATGTCCCAGGTTCGTGATTTGCTCTGATTGTGCGAAAACAGTGCAAGGACCAGAAAATATAGCTGCTGATGTCATTGGAGGACTAATGCTAATTCCAATTACAAAGCCCCTCCTAAAAAAGGTTAATTGTCACCTTATTTCTACTAAAACGTTGGTAGCCTTCACAAATGATGATCAGTTCAGTTTCATAAACCAGCACGCTGTATAATAATATAGAAAACATTTTAAAATGGAGGAAATGTTTAACTTTCTAAAATAATTGAGCAACTAAGAAGTTCAGGCAGGGCAGACTGTGCAAGGTGAGCCCCAAATGCTCAACATTTATGTCTCAAAGAAAAGTGCTTCAGCTAAACTGAGTGACAAATGAATCAAATGTATTAGTTGGTATTTTTCATACGTTGGGAATAGAAGCACATACATGTACATCCATATCATTTATTCTTATTAGAATGGTCCTGGTCCAGTCCTGAAATGCCTTTGAGTCAGATTTTATACAAATTAGTAAAATTGTCACTAATGTCAAACATCATATTAGAAGTCACATTTATCTGAGGGTTTTTTTTTTTTTTGTTTTTTTTTTTAAAGGATGGGGTTCACATCCCTATTCAGCTATGAAATTAGACTTTAGACTGTTTGTTTGTTGGATGATAAATGAAAGGAGTGCTTTCAGGGCTTAAAGGAAAGATAAAATTTTAATAAACAGCTGACATATTGGTCTAAATATGCAACCTTACTAAGGTGGATTCATGTATTTAGGTCAATCTTTTCTGAGAGCGAAACATAAAAACAGGTAGCTTGAAGCAGAAGCTTCTCTTTCCTAATCTACAGTTCTGACCAATTGCCAGTCACTATAAAAAGGTAAAGGTTTCCCTCGCACATATGTGCTAGTCGTTTCCAACTCCAGGGGGCCGTGCTCATATCTGTTTCAAAGATGAAGAGCCAGTGTGGTTCAAAGACGTCTGCGTGCTCATGTGGCCGGCATGACTAAATGCCAAAGGCGCATGGAACGCTGTTACCCTCCCACCAAAGGTGGTCCCCATTTTTCCTATTTGCATTTTTTATGTGCTTTCGAAACTGCTAGATTGGCAGAACCTGGGACAAGTAACAGGAGCTCACCCCATTACGCAGCACTAGGGATTTGAACCACTGAAATGCTGACCATATGCTGTAAAAAAAAAAAAAAGAACTCATGAAAGGTGTGTGTCTTCTACCCTGAGATTTTCACATAAATAGTCCTGGACTATTTTCAAAAACTGACTCTGAAGCTGGTGGATATCAATAAGTGATGATGGCAAAGGTTCATAAGTAATTTATTAATCCTGGGTCAACTACAGAAAGCATATTGAAAGGACTCCTGTAAGCGCCTGCTTTTATAGAGTGTAAAAAGGCTTTTGATTTAGCAAAATCATGTACTGGTTTGGAAAAAAAGCTGGAAAGTCTCTTTAGAAGCTTACTATTGCTTTAGCATTCATTGATGTCAGATAGAACTTTCTGATGAGAACATTCTTCACTTTTTGCTAGTGAAACCTGAAGATGATGCACGTTAGAAATTGTCTCCTATCTTCTATCACAGGAGTCCCCAAGTCCCAGTCCATGGTCTGGTCCTGGTCCATGGCCTGTTGGTAACTGAGCTGGGCAAGTGGTAAGGGAGCGCACAAAGCTGATTTGTGCAAACAGCGGACACCCTCCTCCTGCTGCCACTGCTGCTGCTACCACCACTATTGGTGGTCCATGGAGCTGGACAGATTGCGGGCCTCTATTCTATTGGACATAACTTTTTGATTCTGCTTTCAATGCAAAAGCTATTTGATGAGACACTGTCATTTTTTTAAAAAGAACCTTCAATATTTCATGGACTTCCTGTTCAACAGATACTGCAGCAATAAACAAATAAGTTATAAAGTTTTTGCCTGATTGTTCGCAATTTAACTCAGAAATGACACTCAGAAAAACTTGGAGTAGTCAGGAACAATTTGAAAAAGTTTCTTTTACCATCTAAACCAAGGGTGTCAAACTCAAGGCCCACAGGGTAGGTTTGGCCCATGGGGTGCTTAAATGTGGGTTCCAGGGCTGGTCTGGAAATAGCAAAGGACTGGCCTGCGGTACCTCGGGCAGACAAAACAGGGTGGGGGGGCTGCACATTCTCCCCCCCCCACTGTGGGAATTGGGGCTATATGGATGTAGATGTGCGTAGAAAGCTACCTATCTTACTGGTATGTTTCTGATAATGACATGAGCTCATTTGGTTGCTAGTGCCAAGAAGACTCCTGACTTCTAATTCCCATGGAAATAAGACACCTAGTTCCCATGGGAATGATATAACTAAACTCGTGACATGGGAATGAGATCATCTGTTTCCCACCAACAAGATGCCCATAAGGATTGGATGGAATTATCCAGATGACACAAGAAGACACCACCAATGACAATGATGTGTCTGTGCCCTGAGTTTCTTCCTTCTGTATTCTGTATAAAAAACCTGAATAAATTCTGCTTAGGCAGACATTTTTGCCACCACTGCGATGCGTGCCTCTTGAATTGCAACACCACACCCCATTTTCAGCCTGGATGGCTTCCTGCAGCACTGCTGCTGGCAAAGTGCTGCAGGAGAATGTTTAGGCCAAAGAGAGCCACATGCAGCCCCCCACAGCCCATTTGACCATCTCTATTCAGTCTTTAAAAAGGAAATATGCTGCTCAATTCTGCTCATGAGGTCAAAATGTTGCCTGAACAAGGTTATGGTTCTCATGAATAGTAACCATTCAAAACATATAGGCAAGGAACAATAGCACATTGTAACGTTATGTGGGAATGTTCTTCAGAGTTCGGATGGAGAGATGCTGCCTAGGGAAGAGTCAAATCAGAGAGAGCATAACTGAATATCTATGCAGATTCTTAATCATCCGGATCATGGTTGTCTCATAGGTGCTTTTCCAAAAGGCAACACGATTTTCTTGGTTGTTTCCTCAAATATGTTTCACTTCTCATACAAGAAGCATTTTCAATTCAGAACCAAGAAAGTCCAGTTGCCTTTTGGAGAAGCATCTTTGGGCTTGCAACTGGACTCGGAAGAGACACTTTATAGTTTGTCAGACCATAAAGGGGATTAGAGGAAATTTCACGCTTTCACGCTTGCAAGATTGTGTTAACGTAGCCTCACAACAAAGTAAAATTAGCTCATCCAGTCGTGTTTCTTGTCTGGTCAGCCTGGTGAGGCTGACACACATTAAGTAATTTATGTTGCTGTGAATTTACCTTTCCTTTATACAGATTAATCTCACAAAGGCAGTGCGCTTTAAAAGTGTATTATTTTGCTTATGACTGAGTATGGCCAATTGCATTTGATTTATAAAGGGGCATAAATGGCAAACTGTAGAGGCTAAAAAAAGTGAGGAGATGAGCAATGAGGCTATGCAATGGCATTCTCCTGGGTTTTATAGCAAAACAAAAATGATAGAGTGATTGATGGGGCAATAGAAATTGTATCATTATCTATCACAAATGATGATATCATTGGGTGCTTGCCTTCCGAGATGACTTGTAATGATGGATACAATTTTGATCTCACCCTATTATAATTTTTCAATACATAAACACAGATGATTCAATACATAGATGATTCTTTCCCACACATTTTTTAAAAAGTCATATATGTTTTCATAAGACCAGAAACTAAACAAAAGACTTGGGTTGTATGTTTCTTCTTCTGCAAAGCTTTGGGGAAATAAATATTAACCAGTAAAGTAGTTTATTTTTATTATAATCTGTTTGCTAATCAGACTGATCATTTGAGTGCCTTGTCTGGTTTTTTAACTCATAGTTGGCAATCTAATAATATCATTTGAGTGAGTCCCTGCCTTTTTTATGTATTACTTTTTAAATAATAGCAATGACAGTAGCACTTAGACTTATATACAGCTTAACAGAACTTTACATCCCTCTCTAAGCAGTTTACAGAGTGAGTTTACAGACCCAACAATCTAGGTCCTTATTTTACTAACCTCAGAAAGAGGGAAGGATGGGTCAACTTTGAGTCAGTTAGGATCAAACTTCTGACAATGGGCACAGTGTCACAGCAACACTGCATTAAATAATAGCACATTGAAAATATAATGGCTAAAATAATAGCAGAATAATAGCAGAAAAGACAAAAGGAACAAAGCACAAAAATACATACATTATTTAAGAAGATTACACGATAAGTGCTTAAAAATAAGTGAAAACAACAACAGAAAAAGAAAGTGTTTTTTAAAAAATGAAAAATAGACTATATTTCTGTTACAATATTAAACAGCTACAATTCTACATACAATTATATAATACAGAGAGTATGTATGTATAATTTTATTTATAACTGATATAATTATCATGCTTTTTAACCTGCTGTATTTTGTATAAATGAGTCCCATATTTCATTATACTTAGCTATGCAAAGTCTATTATTTAGGTAATCTGCTTGTAGATAGCAAGTGTAATCAGGTTGTGCATCTATTGAGTAAAATTAGCTACTATATTTGTCCTTCCAATATTTTATTATCATGGGATGTTTTTGTGGTTTTTTTGCTGTTGTAAGCATACACGGATCCATTTATGTTCTGCAGTTGTCAAATTCTACATGTTAGGTATATAATTCAATAAAATATTATTTACTGAAAATGTTAGCTTTTAGCATAATCACATTTTCACCCCAAACTTAGTAAATATATACAACGTTGGAAAAACCTGTGTTTTTAAAAAACATTATCCTTATTACCTCTCCAAAAATTTCTTTTTTTTCTACATGAATGTAACAATGTTAAATACATTCTAAATATTATTTTGTTGCATAGCTTATAATTTGAGGTCCATTGACACTCTTTTTGCCTGCCACACAAAAATGAAACAAAGAACTTAACTGAATATCTGCTACAACAAAACTTGACAAGCAACAATACTACAGACTTCAAAACACTTGCTGCTGAATATGTTGTGCAGGGCAGATTAATTATATATCCTTTTTTTTAAAAAATCCAAATTTGGAAATATTGAACATGTCTTTTTTAAAAAAAACTGATGGATGAGAAAAGACAAGGTTCCCCATTTGTGCTGATTATTGGCAGATATGTAGATACAGCTATATGTGATAATGTTCCTTAAAAGGATGTTGCTCAGTGTATAGTACTAAACTATATGAGTGGCTTGGCCCTGCCTTATAAATATGTTTTGAGTGAGAAAGGAGAACAATGGAAGCCTACAAGAGGATGGCGCATGTACACTCATAATGCAATGCTTATGTGAATCCCCATGTGTGACTCCCTGTGTGTGCCCCACCCTCCTGGGTGTGCGCATGCGATCCCCCACATGTTATCCCTGCACATGTGCGTGTATCTCTCACATGTCCCCAACCCCTGTGCATGCATGGCAGAGACCTGGAAACCAGTTGGAGCTGAGCTGAGCTGGGGCAATGACTTGCATGCCCACAGAGAGGGCTCTGCGTGCCATCATAGGCCTACAACATATACCATTGAGAAACCAGGTCGTTGGAGTTGCAAGATGTCATAAAAATACGACCATGAAAGTATAGAGACAATACAGATACAGTAATATCCACAATAATTAATGCTTTAAGAATCAAAGGTTTATTTCATGAGCAATTTGAACCTGAATAGCCATCAAGGTAATGCAATTACAGTATAACTTACATCAATACTTATTGCAATAAGGTCCATAGATAACAGTCAGTTCCAGGTAGGATGGCTATGATCAGTGGCCATGTTTTGAGCTAAAATATGTATACCTTTTCTAACTCTTTCTTCTTACTCCTCCTCCTACCTTCTACTACCATCATGGAATTGTACTTCCTTGTTCTAGTATTTTTTACAAGTTAGAACAACAGAGTTGGAAGGCACCTTGGAGGTCTTCTAGTCCAAGTCCCTGCCCAAGCAGAAAACCCTACTCCACTTCACAAATGGTTATCCAACATCTTAAAAACTTCCAGAGTTGGACCATTTATCCTTTCCTTGACTGTATGCCTCTGTCCATGACTTTCCGCTGCCTTCTGTTACCTTTCAGTTCCCCTTTCCCATTACTCCAGACATTCAGCATCCAAAATAGCTTGAAACATGCCATCCTGCAATTTTTATGCTTAGCAAAGTGCCATATTACATTTCTTCTCTGTCAACTTTTTTCTCATTAATTGATATGTAAGGCCTATGGTATTTTATACTGAGGTCTGCTACAGCCTAATTGTCCTTTGATTACAGAGAGAAAAATGTTTATTGCATATTTATTTATTTATTTATTTATTTATTTATTTATTTATTTATTTATTTATTTATTTATTTATTTACTTACTTACTTA
>JANHFP010005799.1:28602-40918 GCA_032468135.1 Calamaria suluensis | reverse complement strand
GTTCTGTATTAAAATGTTATGAAGGTTGTGTTTAATATTGTTAAAAGAAATAAAACTTTTTCAAAAAGAAAATTATAAACATTATTGGTGTTACTTATTTTTTACTTATTACTATTTTTTATATTACCCAGAATACCCTGTTTAAAAGTTATATATTCAGACACCCTTATTTTCATATTGTGCAAGCTATATTCAGTTTTACAAAGAGAAATCAGCCTCTTTCTGCAAACTGTAACTACCATTGAGCCAAACAAGCTATAGGCTTCTTTGAGATGCTTTCACTACAGCATGTAAATTCCTCTGTGAAAACATAGTCTCACAGACCATCACCCATGACTGCAACATTTTAAATTAGAAGAAAGCAAGCAAGTGAAAAGACTTTAATTTTGTTCTGAAGTAATTCAGGTTGACTGACAGCTGGGAAGAAAGAAGAGAGTTTAGTTCTTTAAATTTGTCAGTGTCGGTGTATGCAATTCTCAAGGCCAACTCACCTCTGCCTTAGAAGGTGTCCTACTTTTTTTTTAAGACCTTTGGATATATAATAGTGATTGGGAACAAATTTTGGATGAACAAATTTTGTCCTTCCAATGCTTAAATCCATGGCAATACTTTTTCAATTATCTGGTTGTAACTTCAAAGTATGGCAGTGGTGCCTGACTCCAACTTCCATTTTTCCACCTCTCCTTCAAAATGTCTCTGTAGGAAAACCTAAATATTGACTTACTGTAGGAGTGAGAAGCTATGGTATACCCATTCAACTTGTAGGCTAGTAAGGGTAATTGGAAGATGGAGAAATGTTAAATGGAAACACATGAATGCAGGCCAGGGGTGGGTTCCGCTTACCTGTACTACTGGTTCACTTCTTGCAGACCAGCATGATTTGTGCGCATGCATGCATGCCAAATGTACTCTCTGCACATGCACATTGGAGCATGCATGGCAAATGTGTGCTCTGTGCATGTGCAGTATAGCAAGTTCTACATGCACATGTGCGAAGCATTCTGATCTGCGCTCTACTGCACATACTCAAAACAATTTTGGAGGTGCGAGAAGCAGCAATGAAGTCTTCCATGCTGATTCTTCTGCAGAAAAAAAGGAAAAAAGAAAGAAAGAATTGCACGGGGTGCACTGGAGGGCCAAGCTCGAAACGGTAAGAACCGGTTCAGTGATGTCATCCAGTCAGCACTACTGGATCGCCCGAACTGGTCCAAACCAGGAGCAACCCTTACTGATGCAAATATAATGGAAGCTAAACTTAATAGAGTTTTATTACACAAATAAACTTTTATCTAATATTAAGCCTTTTGATACCACAATTTTATTGAATCATACCATGGTCCTCAGAAAGCTCTAAGTACTTTGAAAAGAAACTTCTAATGTGCCAGAGGGGAACTGATACTGCCTTTTGCTCCTGTCAAGATAATAATTAGCTTTAAATTGCTCAGGGTTTGCATTCTGGACTTATTTTTTAAAAAACCAGTTATGGTGACTTGAACTTGAAATTAATGAGTATAATAATATATCAGAGTACAGAGATATAACTATTTTTGCATTGAAATTTAATTTACATTATTGGTAATCTGTGGGAGGAAATTATACTTTAATTTGCTGATTCTAAAACAGTTTCTTCCTGGATTTTTTAAAAGAAAGTTATTGAGAATATATTTCAAGAAAATATTAATGAGAATATATCTCCACAAAACTTAAAAATGCACAGGACTTTGAAGCATTATGTAATTTAACCCAAACCCAACAGTCATATATCTGGTATCCAAGGGAAAAAAATCAAGATGGTAGCTGTAGCCAGTTAATTAAATCTCCACCCTGTTTTCCATGTAATGTTCCTGCTAACATTCCCTATTTATACAGAATTTTGGCATAATTTGCAAAGAGTTAAATCATATGCTGATATATGCATGTAGACCTGTCCCTTGTAAAGTCTGTCACAACATGTCAACAAGAATAAGATTTTCCCATATAGTCTTGTGCTTTGTCTTACGTTATGTCAGTAGAAGGTTTTCTTAGTTGTCCTACATAATACAGCACTTGTATCAGCAATTGGTATCTGGCAATTCACTGCCCCTTTTGTACCATTTAATCTTTCTAAAGAAGAAGATTGTATCATATCAGGCTGACTGTGTGTTTTCAGCCATGTGGGAATCTTCATGATATTATTGAATTACAATTTCTAAAACCCTTCAGCATTCAAAATCTTGATTTCTCCCTCCCCCACTGATATCAACAAGCAATCAAAGTGGCAAATATCCCTGATTTGTTAGTCCTATGGATTTCAAAACCGAAATCCTAAAAAAGATGCAGGGGTTTACTTTCAAATGAAACAAAAATAGATACTCCAACTTAGTTTTCTTAATCTTTGCTCCTTAGTAGAAGGAAGTAGCCTTGCAAAGAAAAGAGATGTCTCTGTCTCTCACTCAATTGTTTTCTGAAACAGCTGGCTATGAAGAATCCAGATTGGATTTACTAATCAGGTATCTGAACTCTCCTACCCTCAAGGAAAGAAAGGCAATTGGAACTAAACACTCAGGTGCTGATCAATTAATTACCTTCATGGACGATCTAGTGATACTTCACATCAAATAAGGCTGCCTGGCAGGAATTAGAACATGTCTTTAAAGCACTTAATGTGACACTCATAGTGATGAGCAACAGCACCTGGGTGAAAAATATGGTACAGGAGAAAAACTTTTTGTCTAATGTCAGTGAACTAATCACTTTAACATGTCTTCACTGAAATCTCTTTTGGTAATGATGGTGTAGATAACTCTCCCATTTCCCCCTTTGCCTTGCTGTTTCTATTGTTTTAAAGAGCATTTTGATTCTGGTTTCTATTCATGACGTTAATTGTTACAAATGATGAAGGAATACTTTCTGTAAAGCACCATCTTGCTGAGGAATATGTGGATTGTGTTCTGGATGGAATGGAACAGCCAAAGTATTTTGCAAATCTTGAAAATGAAAATTCAGATGATTTAAAAGCTATGCGCTAAAAATGTTCACATTAAATTTGCAAGGCCTTAAAGGAGCAGTATAGTGGTTACGCTAAAAGTCAGTAGAAAGCTGACTCCAAAGTTACGCTGTCATTTGGATGCAAGCAGATTTGAAGGAAAAATAGAATGTAAGAATCACAATAGTAGCAATAGGCAGGCTGACTGGTGAAAATGTGGCATCCAAGTCTGAGTCATCATAAGAAACAAGAATTCATTCTGAGGGTTTGGTGTTAGCAAGGAAGATTTCAAATATTTTTTTAACCACAAGAGTTATAGAATGCCTATAGTTGGAGACAGGTTCCAGCACACCCAGTTAGTTCTTTAAAAGAAAAAAAAAACCCACCAGAGAAGAATCTCTGATAAGTCAATTAAAAACAAGAGGTGGTGTTCCCTTATCTTGGAAGTATTATTCCAGGGAATTATATTACAAGAGCAACCAGGATGATTAAGGAAACTAAAACATATGAAGAAGGTCCCTTTCAACTCTGTTAATCTGTAAAATACAAGAGCAAAAGATACATGAGTACTACCTTCTCTACATCAGTAAGTATTTAAGTGTAACATATCTGAGATAACATATCCAAATAACTACTAGATTAGAGGAAAGAGATACAGGAACTCTCCCCTCAACCTATCTAGATGTTTTTCAATGATCCAGCCCAGATATGATATGCCTATATCTACTAGGGAGCAAACTATGGTAGGTTATTAATAAGTATTGTGGTCTAAATCCCAAAGCAAATCTACTAGATGAGTTCCAATAGCAGAAAATTTGTTTTTAGAACCACCTTTTCCATGAGTCTGTAGCAAATTATGGTAGGTAAGAAAAAGGGAAAAAGAAAGTTGTATGGTCACATTTTTCTTCTACTGTTACATTGGAAGATCCTATGGGTGTCTTCCCTCACCTTCTCATTAGTCCAAAACATTCCTTTTTCCTTTTTGTTCAACTTCCTCCCAAACTCACATCCCTTCCCTCTACACCTGGTTGCCTAAAAATCCTTTACGAAAAGTGGAATATAACCAGGCTGGGAGAAAAAAGAATCTGATTAATAGATTGAAACAAAACAGATTTCTGCATCTTTTTTAATGCATCTAGTGATCATATGTTTCTTGCAGCATATGTCTATCATTATTAAATGCATATTATTTTCCCCTCATTCATTCATTGAAAAAAGAGCCATAAGGGAAGGCAGCAGCCAGCAATGAATAAGCACTTCATCTTCCACCCATGGTGCTGTTACCAATCCAACAGCTTGCTCAAAATTGAGAGGGGAATGAAGCAGCCACTTCACTTACTTACTCCTTTAATCTGTGTCAGTCTTTCACTACAATCATGTAGCGCAGAGGTTTCCAAACTTGGCAGCTTTAAGACTTGTGGACTTCAACTCTCAGAATTCTCCAGCCAGCAGAGCTGGCTGGAAAATTCTGGGAATTGAAGTCCACAAGTCTTAAAGTTGCCAAGCTTGGGAACCTCTGATGTAGCAGTATGGTGAGCTGTGGGGGCACAGTGGTTAGAATGCAGTATTACATGGTAATTTTGCCAATTGTCAGCAGTTCAGTTCCCACCGGCTCAAAGTTGACTCAGCCTCCCATCCTTCTGAGGTTGGTAAAAGGAAGACCCAGATTGTTAGGAGCAATATGCTGATCTGTAAACCGCTTAGAGAGGGCTGTAAAGCATTGTGAAGTGGTATATAAGTCTAAGTGATATTGCTATTGCACCCCACTATTTAGGGTACCATCTCTGGGCTGCAAAAGTCCGGTTGGCAAGGTAGCAAAGAGGTACAGAAAGTATAATTCTTTTCTGCCAACTATAGGTGTACATTTTTTTCAAACCAGATGTTATAACCCTATCACATGCGATCAAATAAGAACTGGATAGTAAGGGGATAAAAACAGTGATTCCCTCTATACCTCTGGCACCAAAGACAGCTGCTTCCTCTGATTTTGCTATGTTTGTGTCCCTTGGTTTAAAAAGTAACAAATTGCATTTGGAAAATAAATTTGCATTAAATTACGTTGGGCATATCCCCATTACCAGGTTTCCCTCCTTGCAAATACAGCTCACCAAGTATTTCTAGAAAGCAGGAAGAGATAACAGTATCATCTATATACATCCAGCCCACTGTGAAAGGGACTTCTGCTACATTTATATGCCTTTCATTTAAATGAACGTCTTCCATATTTTGGCAGCTTTAGCAACTGTCCAGTTGCCTGTTGGGCTTTAATTTCTTTCAAACAAATCTCTGCAATTTAATTGGTCAGTGGATACTGTGATAGGAATGCCTCGCTTGCATTTCCCAAGATTTGGGTCTCTGACTCCTGACAGTGGTTGAATATTTCAGTAGTACGATGGTTGTATCATTTTCCTAACATGTAGAAATTCAGCAATTCAATATCTGGCAAAAACAACAACAGTGTGTTAACCTTTTTTTCTTTCTTTCTCTAAAATAACCACTTTTGATTCTTTCTTTTTTAAAAAATTACCTGCGTTCCAATGCTGGAGCTTTTTCTATTTCTATTTTTTGGTTTTGGTTTGCTGTTTACCCAACTCAAAAATAGCCCCAATGATTAACTACTGTGAAGCCCTTGGGAACGGAAGTAAAACCCTTCTGCTTCACAAGTGACAGCAAAAACAATGAAACAATGAATCAGTGGCTGTTAAAAACAAATGAACAGTGAAGTTGTAGCCCAGGGAAAGGGGGAAAAATGGTAAATAAATTTAAAAGTGAGACTGGTTTCAAATTGGTGACCCTTTGCATGTTAAGCAAATGTTTAACTACTATGCCACTTGAAGAGTACCGAGATAGTAGCTGCAGTATAAATTAAGGAATCAAACCTGGGAAAACCCATAAAAGAAATTTAAGGTGGATTGAGAGATGTTTTAAGCCAGGCTGTGTAGAACAACCTGTTGATATCTTCAAAATAACAACAGCAACAAGTGCAACAGAAACATGGCTATTTCCAAGAAAAAAATGAGATTTTGCAGATGTGGAAGATTAATAATAGAATTATAGAAAAGGATGATATATGATACTTTTGAACAAAGATAAGTTTTTTTATCAATGAATATTAATAAGTTTCTTATGATTACCATATTATTAAGAAGTATAATGTTGCATTGTATGCATTATTGAAACATAATATGAAGACCAGGACACCAGTCTGTCTGCTTAAGCATGAAATTATACCCAATCCCTATCCCATCCACACTTCCCTTTTCTTCTATTTCAAATTCCTACCACCCTTTTGAAAACCTAATAATTTTTTTTTTAAAAAAACCAAAACAATCTGGATATTTCCTGAGAAATAGATCAATGTCAATTCATTTTAAGCATGTAGATACCACCTGAAGGTCACCAATTAAAACCAAGACTAAGCAGCAAACAATACACTAAAAGAGTAGGTTAGCTAGTAACAGCTAGTGCTGAATACAGTACTGCTTTAATACTGTGACTGCTGACAGTATTTCAATGTATATAATTTTACTTTTTTTTGATGGGCAGTTTTTTTAACTTTTCTTTCTAATTATTCTTTTTCTTGGAATCAAAAACCATTCAAACTTTTTGCAAGTGTCCTGTCATGCAGTTCTTCCTTTCGTCTTCAGCTATTATCACTGCATAGAGCCATCTAGATCACAGCTGAGACTGCAATGTTTAATAACCATCCTTTATTCTATATATTGTTGAGAATCTGCTTGAAAACTGTCTGTAGACTGCATCTCTTCAATAACTGAACTTCACAAGCAATAGAGAAATGCTACAGAATAAGCTCATTTTAATCCATCCGTAATCACTCTTTACGTTAAGATGCTAGCTTCAAATAATGATATATTTCCTGAATTGTGTGCACGTTTGGTTTAAGTGTGATATCCCCTTAATCTGCTTATACGGTATTTTTAGTGTGCCATCATAATTTCAGTTTATTATATATATATATTTATTCATAATTTATTCAACATATGTTAATAAGTAGTTATGGAACTTTAAAAAATGCAAACCCATATAGACTTTGTCTCGCATGAGATCATATGTAATTTTTAAGCAAGTCTCTATACTGTATGAGACACATACACCTACATAAACACATATATATGCGCACACACACACACAGGGATACATATATTCAGGAAAGATTCATGCACACACAGTAATGTACCAGTTGGATTCACCTGTTCCAAATAGGAAGAGTTTTCAAAAAAAACGTTCAACTGTTTCAAAAGCATGGTTTTGTGTGAGAATAATAATTTAACAATAATTAATAGATACTACAAGATTTTTCTTGTTTCCTTCATTTTTTAAATTAAATGCTAAAGGAAACATGTGAAGACATTTGCAAAAAGAATCAAAACATAAAATACAAGCTAAGTGGAAATGATCTTATTGATGACCCTCATTCTGTCAAGGAGCTTGGAGTACTCATATCAAATAATTTAAGTGCCAAAGCCCACTGTAACAACATCACAAAAAGGCATTAAGGGTTGTAAACCTAATCTTGCACAGCTTCTTCTCCAGTAATATTACACTACTAATCACAGCATACAAAATATTTGCTAGGCCAATCCTCAAATACAGCTCATCAGTCTGAAAACCACACTGCATACCCGACATTAATACAATCAAACATGTACAAAAATATTTCACAAGAAGAGTCCTCTGCTTCTCTGCTCGCAACAAAATATCTTATGCCACTAGACTTGAAATTCTGAGTTTATAAAATTTAGAACTACACCACCTTTGGTACGACCTAAGCATAGCTCATAAAACATCAACCACAACAATACAAGAGCACACAATAGATACAAACTTAAAGTGAATCACTCCAAAATCGATTGCAAAAAATACGACTTCAGCAACAGAAGGTCAGTGCCTGGAATGCGCTACCTGACTCTGTGGTCTCATCCCAAAAGCCCCAAAACTTTAACATAAGACTGTCTACTGTTGACCTCACCACATTCCCAGTGTGCGTACCATCCCTGTCCTAATGTTCTCTTTATATGTATTCAATTCATGCTTACACACACACACAATTGAATATGTAATCAACAAAAATAAATAAATAAAATATTTGAATTTTCAGAGATATAACTAAATATGCAAACATTGATATACATTTATGCTCCAAATATTATAGAACTACTCATTTAACCAGGTCCAATTAATATTGATAGATTTTACATGCTAGAGTTATTATTTATATATTTCTAACTGGTCTTTTTCAACCACCTTACCTTCCAATGCACAAAAATTGTATGTGAGTGCTGTCTTATCTGACATATGCATAAGAAATAGCACTATCAAAAAAATTGTAACCACAAGAGCTGAAGCAAAAAAATCATAACCACACAAAATGTAACATTGTCATTTATTTTTCATCAGAATGTTCAAATATGGTTAAAGATGTTGCCAACTTTATTAATGAAATATTCTAATATTATGTGTATTATATAAATGGATGCCATCCATAGTGGGATTCATATTTTTTTTACTACTGGTTCTATGGGTGTGGCTTAGTGGATGTGGCAGGGGAAGGATACTATAAAATATCCTTTCCCTTCCCATTCCAGTGGAATGTTACTGCAAAATCCCCAATTACTCCCAATGGGGCCTGGGAGGCAGAGAATGGATGGGGATGGGGCCAGTCAGAGGTGGTATTTACTCATTCTCCAAACGACTCAAAATTTCCACTACTGATTCTCCAGAACTGGTCAGAACCTGCTAAATACCACTTCTGGATACCACCTCTATTTGAACTAGAGATTCCTATAAATTTCTGTGAAGAGATAAGTCCAGTGAGTCCAACAGAATGTATTTCTAGATAAATGAATGTGGGATCTCTGTCATAATTAAGAATAATACAACAAATTATATTATTAGTTTGTATTGTTTGTATTTATATTAGCTGTTTGTCTATTTAGAAAATGTTAATGGCACTCACTGCCTTAATTGTTCTGGATGGTTTATAAGGTACAATGAAAACATTCATAAAAACAACAGTGTCAGAGTTCTAAACAAAAAAAGGTGGAAGAAAGAAAACAAACAGCAAAGAGCATACAGGGCCTGTGGAAATAAATATGTTTTGAGCCTGCTTTAACCTTAATAATGTTAGACTTGTTTTACTCTAAGTGACAATTCATTCCTTCAGATGGATAAGCCAAATTGTTGGCTGGAGTAAAACACATCTATGATAGGACCAATAAAAAATTTCCAGGCAAATAATTTAAGAATCTATGACGATAATTTACTCTATAAATGTGTGATTTACAAGTCTCAATATGATTTTTTAAAACATCTATGATCAAAGGAGATTACAGGTGTTAGAAGGTTTTTTTTTTGATATCCTGAATAGTTACACCAGAATAATTATGGATCTACCTTGTCTCAGTAGTTATTGTGGGCTCGGGGGAAAGAGAATTCACAGAGATCTTCTACTCTAGCCAAATATCTATGCTTCACTGCCAAATTTATTATAGAGGTGAGTCCTAAGATGAGTAATTGTTGCAAAAATGTTATGATGATAGTGTCATCTTTTTCCTTGGCATGCCACAGGGGGCAAGAAAATGAATTCTCATAAAATATTAATGCTTCTAATTATGTTCAGACTGCCTTTTTCCTGAAGGAAATGTATGAAACTATTGAAAAGTTATCCTGCCTGTTCCTCCATCTTTATATTCCTTTGCCTGAGTGCCCTCTCTGATAATGACAATCTTTACATCTTGAAGATATTAACATTATTCTTTTTTTTTAAAGCAGAATTGTGTCACAGGTCACAAGCCACTGGGACTATTTATTTTCTTTCTCACTATCCCTTTTTCTGAAAATTCTGAAGATAGAACTACAACATAATGTTGTTGTTTTTTAAAAAAAGTTGCATAACACAATCGGTTAAGGCAATTTGATTGAGTTGATACATCTGGTTAAATTTTCAGAGAGTTTAGTTTAATGGTGTCATTTCTGATTTTATTTTAGGATGACAGTCATGGTCCATTGGCAACAGCAAAGCAAATTTCATCTGCATTGTTTTCTATCATGGTTGCTTAATTTGATGGGAAATAGATTACTTTTGAAATGTTTTTCAAAGGAGAGTTACATGTTGGTGTATTATACTTCGGAAGTAGCTGTCATGAGTGGATGAATATATTTTCTTTTATTTACAATAATCTCTCTTGGTATACAACCCCATGAAGCAATTGCTGTCAGGAATGTGGCAAAGTGATGGAAAGATGTGTAATAGGAATGTATATTGCATGAGCGCATCAGCTAAAAAACAAAACTGACACAAAAATCTGCTCCCAAAGTAATCCTAGAGAAATTCTCAAGCACCCTGAATAAGACTATAAAACAGAAGTTTGTTTCATGTGGGGATCACAATGGAAGACATATTTTGATGTTCCCCAACTGAAGTGAAAATAGGAAGCATTTGCATGAAGGATCAAAACGTTATTAAAAAATTAGGATCTATATTGATTGCTTCATGTGTTTCCTGCTGGATTAGTCTGCCCTGGATTTACGCTGACCTTTAGACGTTCTGAAATTTTCATTATCTCACATCACAATGGCACATTGATGGACTTTGAGTTAGCATTGTGCAATGCTTCTGATTTGATTCAAAGGAAATACTTCAGAATGTGCAAGAGCACAATTGAAATACACGTTTGCGGTAATAAAGTAACCATGCTTTTTTCCAAGGAATGCATATTTCAACTGCAAGTTTATGTTAGTGCGACATTACGATAAAGTAGAATTCTTTCATTTGGGTGTGGTTCCTGTGTG
Source organism: Calamaria suluensis (assembly GCA_032468135.1). NCBI lineage: Eukaryota > Metazoa > Chordata > Lepidosauria > Squamata > Calamariidae > Calamaria > Calamaria suluensis. The sequence continues at coordinate 30,141 of JANHFP010005799.1, read as the reverse complement.
GATACCTCATAAGGCTAATAATCTACACTTGAAAATTTTTCACTGATTTTTGCAATGGGTTATGTATTATTTATATAATATATTCATGTGCCATTTCATCTGCTGAAGCAGGGGTGTCAAACTTGTGTTGTAATGGCATCATCACCTGACATATTGGGACTCCCCCCCCCTTTGCTAAACCAGACATGGGTGTGGCCAGCACATGATACATCCGGCCCAAGGGCCAGGCGTTTGACACCCCTATGCTGAAGGGTCTTGAAGCAGCTTAATGGAACTGTTCCTTGTCATGCTTTTCTGCATTTCTGATTGGTTCCTTTTACTTCAGATTGGTTTCTGGACTTGGCTGTGCCCATGTTTTGAACACAGTGATCTGAGTTAGATTTCTCAGATAAAACCCTGTTTTTGTATTCTTTCTTGGATTCCCCTTTTACAAATATAATGTACAACCACTGTTGCTAAGACAAAAAATTTCTTAGGGCATGGCTAAATCATCATGTTGTCCCATATGTGTGACTAAGTCATCAGCCAGATTTTTTTTATATATATAATTTTTTTCCGAATTTTTTTACTGAAGGTAAGTCCAGTTAGAGATTCCATAGATGGTTTTCAAGAAGTCTCATATTGTATCAGGAAAAAAAAAACCAGTTGCTTTGATCAAAAGAAAACAAGGAGGGCAAAGTTAGAAATTATATGTAAAAAGCTCTGGTTATGAATGGATTAAAAATAAGAAATAAAGTATTCATCAACTTAACTCAACAGAATACATCCAGAAGGACTGACAAACAAGACAACAAACAATCCTAGGATAAATCGAATGCGGACATACTGGTTAAAAAAACATCGTATGGATGTGTTTGTACAAAATTTTGTAATTAATGCACTTTTTTGTTAATGTACTTATAACTGATAACATGTAATGCTTTTAACACTTTTAAAACAATAATGTTTTGTAAAAAAAAAAGAAGGCTAAAATATATGAAGGAGATATTTTTGTTTTGACTAAGAATGACAGGTTTGTTGAAGGGTGCTAATTTCACTCTAAGAGCCCTAACCTATATCTACTCATTTACTTGTTATATTTTTAGATGGCCTGATTATTAAAGTTATGTGGGTGATTAGACCAGAATTAATTAAAAAGTCTAAAATATAAAATAACAATAATTAGCATGATACTCTGCAAATCGAAATAAAGTTAAACCCAGCAACTAAAAAATGTTCCATATAATGAAACACAAAGTTAAATGCGGTCATTATAATACTATGCAAGAATCTACAAAGTAGAAATATATATAGTCTTTCAAAAATTGTAATTTAGGCATCATATCAATCCCTCAGAAGAAGCCTTTTTAGAAGGTAGGTCACCATAACTGAAAAGTTTTCTTATTTAAAACACTTAAATAGGAATTGATAAATATTGGAGAAGATGGCCTTAATAATAATAATAATAATAATAATTTATTAGATTTATATACCGCCCGTCTCCTCGCGGACTCGGGGCGGTGCACAGCCATCAATATAAAATGTACATTTACAAAAATT
>JANHFP010005799.1:10657-22377 GCA_032468135.1 Calamaria suluensis | reverse complement strand
GAAGAAGAAGAAGAAGAAGAAGAAGAAGAAGAAGAAGAAGAAGAAGAAGAAGAAGAAGAAGAAGAAGAAGAAGAATGCAATGGAAAAGAAAGGAATAGTGGACTGGGATAAAGACATTGATGATCCTGGTAAAGACTCCAGCCAACTGATAGTCTTTAAGCACTTGGCCACAGATACCAATCTTTCTAAGGTCCACAGTCCTCAGAATGCTCCTCACCTCCTGTTCTTTAATCCAACCTGGATTAAGGAGAAACATCCTAACAGTGATAATAATTAACCAGTAAAACAGCTTGCCTTCAGAAGTTGTGCTTCATCACTGGGTTTTCTTAAAAAGAGACTGGACAACTGCTTGTGTGAAATAGTATAGGAGTCTCCTGCTTGAGTAGGGGTTTGACTAGAAGACGTCCAATGTCCCTTCCAGCTCTATTCTAGTCTGAAGAATTCAGTCTATGGGGCAGCAATTCAGGACCACATTAAGGTGAAACTTTCTTATTTTGGAAAGAGTATTCTTTTTCCTGAAGGAATAATCATTAATGTTAAAAGAAAGCTCTTGAGCTGTTGTTTTGTCCCAGCAACATTTTAACCAGATTTAGCTTTGTTACTCTCCCATAGAAAGACATTACCATTTCCACAGAAATCGAAAGGCTACACAGCAAATTGTGTGCTGAAATAATTACACAAGTAACTTATATTTAAATTCCCTGACTATACTGCAAGTGATTATGCTGCAAGTGAAAAATAAAGATAACCGAAAGTCAAAATCATCCAGCTTTATTTTCTTTTACACAATAATAACATTAACTGGGACATTAACTTTAAAAAAGAAGAAGGGGGGGGCATTTTTGTTAACAAAATTGGTCATGACAATATCATCCTGCACTCCATAACTTGAATTAACTATTGGATAGATACGAAAAATAATTGTACCATATATATGTAAAAAAAGGACATATTTTTCAATTCAAGTTCTTTTGCTGATTCATGGCTGAAAAAATTAAGTTAGAAGCCCAATAATAAGACTGGTGTATGGGAACAGCAAGACAAGCAGTTGAAGGATGCTGGGAATATTCATGGCTGTCAGCCAAAGACACTTTTTGGAGGCTCTGATTTTGGTTTGTCAAAGACGGTTTCTCCTCCCGTGCGTTCTCGACCAAAGACAGATGGCGCAGCAGAGCCAGCTTGTTCTGGAAAAAGAAGAGCAGCGGATTAATGCTTCAGCAAGAATGGTTCAAACAGTCATAGTTATGACAAACTGAAGGATAACATAATAAGCACAATAACCCCGGAGTCTACATCATATGTTTCAAAGTAGGAACCTGTTTCTGATGCAGGAGGAGGCTATTTGAGGAGGATATTCTGGGCTACACTCTAACCACCATTAGGAAAGACAGAGCAAACACCTAATTTGGTTTAATTAAAATGAGTTGATTTTTGGTAGTTGTTCATATTTGCATTTATGCAATGCATTTATTCAAAGTGGAATTCAGTGGAAGATTTCAGAGGGTTCCTTGTGCTTCATCTCTGGAGCTCTGTTTACAAAGTAAGAAGCAGAGAAGTATTGCAATTAAAAGCTTCATGTTTTGAAAATAAAATAAAAAAGATTATAGCTCAGTACTGTCTCTTCAGGGGGGGATGTGTTTATGTGTCCCCTTTTCATGACTGGGGATAAATTATTCCTGAGTTATTTTAAGAATCTGTGCCTCTGGATGAATGAAACTTTGGAAGATTATTTTGATTAAGGAGATTTACCACTTTCTCCAAAAACATTCCACAGTGCATAGTAGAAACTTCTGACTGGTCAGAGCCCAATAAAACTGAACTTGCAGTTTTCATATTACCAGTATATAGTTTTAATTTTTAAATAATCAATACACTAATAATTGTTAGCATTTTTTTCCCATCTTTTCCTCAATCTGTATACTAATCCAGGAAAAAAATTTTGTGTCTAATTGTTCTGGTGTGCAGTGTTCTGTAGCATCATTTTGCAGGTAGGGGTTGAAACAGTTTATGTACTATGCTACATACAGCTGCTACTCAAATATTAATTTCATTTTAGTAATGATCTGCATCCTTAAAATGGCATAAGATATGTAAATACTGGAAAGCCTAATTAAACCTTTTTCTAAGAATTTGTACCTCATTTACTTAACCTTATGATACTGGTAAATCTCTTGACTACTTATGTTTTTTTCTAAAAAGACTTATGTCTTTTTAAAGCATGCAATATTTTAAGTGTTATCCCTCAGCTTATGAGCTGGCCCAAAAGTAGGCTGACAAGCTAGGCAGGCTCTATAAGGAGGCTGGACAAAGTGCTGCTCTTGGGGTTTTAATGCAGGACAAATTAAGGAAAATGGTGGGTGAATTATTGTAGCTTTGTTTGCCTTCTTACCTAATTCTTCTTCTTCTAGCTAATTCTTCTAGCTTTGTTTACCATCTCCCAAGCATGCTAGGTATCCACTAATTGCTCCCTTAAGGACTGAGTAGCAGATGAGTGTCGATAGATGGCTAGACTAGTGGGTCGATCCATTTAACAAACATTGCTCTAGTTTTGTGAAAAGTTTTTTGTTTTGTTTTTTTGCAGCTACCTTCAAAGTTTCATACTGTTCTGGAATAGTTATATTTAAACCCATGCTTTAAATTCCCTTGGGGGGGGGGGGCAAATGCAGTTGGGGCAAAAAGGGGGAAGGAAGTTTCTTAGCTGAAGATGCACTTGGCTTTTCCCAGACTAGTCAGCATTAGATGTGTAACTAATCTGCAAGGAGGATAACCTATGAGCCCACCCTCACAGATTTGCTTCAGGGGGTGAGATGGGGCTGCAGTAGAGCTGGAAACTGCCTCAACCCCAACCCACCTTATGAATCAGGTATTCCAGTTGATTGGAGGGAGGAGAAGGCAGGACAGTGCAGTCAAGCAAGAATCTCTTTGCTTCAGTGAACATCCTCTCTGCATTCATGGTTCAGTTGCTTCTGCCTGGGATTGACCAATGCTCATTGCAGGGAATCCACTGTCAACCCTAAAGTTGGCTGAACTGTGGCCATTTTCTTTTTTGAGTAGTTTCTAGGGACGTTTTGTTTCCCACAGCTTCAGGTCTGACACAGCCTGGAGTGAAGGGGCCAAGGAGGGGTGTGTTGTAGCCTAAATAAAATTATTTCCCCTGGGAATCATGGGCATTTGTGCAGGTGTCTGCAGGGCAGAGATTGAGGCAGTAGTGGGTTGCTACCAGTTCGCCCCGGATTAGGCGAACCAGTAGCGGTGGTGGTAGGAGGCTCCGCCACCCTCCCAGAGGCATCGCGCACCCACACAAGCACCCACAAGCGAACTGGTAGTGATGGGTTTTGAAACCAGGCCCTGGACTGAGGTCATCTTGCAACGGGACTGTATGCTGATTGGACCATGTGACTGAGGCTCTGGGAGAAGTGATGAAGTTTTATTTTTAATTTGGGGCAAAAACCAGCACCAACTTAGAACCGTTTTTTCCACCAGGAAGTTGCCAATTTGATATGTCCTAATAAAATGTTCCTTGAGGAACTTGCCAATCTTGGAGTTCTTATTGAATGGGACCTATTACTTGGAATCCTGACATCCACCCTTTCTCAGCTAGATCAGGGATCTAGTTGGGAAAGTGCTGGCTCCCTCTACCTCCTCTTGCCATCCATCTGAGCCCAGGCAGCCTGGGGTTGTACTATCAAGTCTGACAGGAGAAGTGGGGACAGATGAATCATTAGTATACATATGTAGGGAGAGTTTGAAATAACAGATTCTCTGGTTGCCAAAATCAGAATGACCCTGGCAAACAATGCCCAAGCTCCCTGCTCACAGAGTCTAAAATGGCAGTGGGATCAGAGCATCTGAGCCCCTGACCATATGATGCACTGCATCATCAACAAGACATGTAGATTGGTTAAGACTTCATTCATTTACTCACTCACTCACTCACTCACTCATTCATTCATTCATTCATTCATTCATTCATTCACTCACTCACTCACTCACTCACTCACTCACTCACTCACTCATTCATTCCATCAACAAACTTCGGTCACAGAATAAATCTCAGCTAGATTCTTCATATCATTTTGCCTGATGGTTAATCTTCACTTAATTTTTTGAATGAGAAAATTCTTCTCCTTTGCGTGGCGTGATCAGTCAAGACATACAAATTGACCTTTTTATTCTTGGTTCCATTGTTTTCAATGTCAGGGATAGTTTCCCTGCTATACAGTAGGATATATAATATTTGAGAACACCTAGCCTAGAAATCTCCAACAGGATCCTTGGGATGATGAAATGCTCAGTGACAGATGATTTCTGGTTGTATCAAAAATGAGAACATGGTGTTTTTAAAAAGTCATTTGAAATTATCTGATCTATTTAAACAACATGCAATCTGATTTAGTTCAGGAATAGGTCTCACTGACATTTTTTTTATTCTCAAGGAAGAAAGTAAAAAGATTCGTTTATATTTACTGATAATATTGATTAAGTGGGACTTTGCCCCAGTTTGTGTGCTTAGACTGCAGACTGGCTCAGAGAAGTCAATGTATTTATTTTTTTGCATGTGTGAAGAGCTGCATGAGACATTGAACAACATTTCATACTTTCCTTGAATGGGACAAACTCATCTCCACCTGCTGTGGAAATGGATGGGAGGCAGAGGGAGAGAGGAAAGAAGGGCAAATGACAAAAGTAAACGATGATGCAAATATGTGTCTATTCTCCCCCTGTGTAAATTGATTTTTACAAAGCCCTATCCCCTACTACTGCCCCCATACACACACAGTTGTGCAATTTTTTTTACTGCCTTTGGGTTGGAACTGCTTACAATTATTCTCCCCAATGAAAACTACTGACAACTAATAATTATATCAGCTGTCAATAGTAGACAATATTCATATACAGAGGGATTGTTAAAATCCTGTGATTCTGTTAGACAGAAATGTTCTACTGCCAGAAGCAGTAAGTAAATTGCAACCGTGATTATGATTACCGAGAAGGGAAATTTCCTGAAAGATCTTGTAGAAGATCACTGTTTCTCTATATCTGCTCTCTATGGCTCAGTGGTCGCTGACCAGATGGAATGTGAGAAAAGAGCACAGATGCTTGACAGAATATTATATTTTGCCTTTGTGTACTACATGGTTTCTAGAGAATCCCAGCACATAGATCTCTAAACCGGCGTAGATAATACAATTTGATTTTCTTTGAAGGAAAAAAAAAGTGACGGCAGCATTGGAATCACCTGTGATATCTCTGCCTAAAGATGGATTCTGTTAACTTGCCTTTAAAAATGCTTCAATATTTACAGTATATATGAGTACAAACTGGCTTTGAGTTCCCAACCCCAAGCATTTTGAACAACTAATGGAGCTGCTTGAGAGGATTGCATTGTTTGCAAAAGAATAAAGTTTTGCCTAAAGAGAGAAAATTGTATAACCAATTACTTTTTTTAAAAAAAGAGTAAGATATGACCAGTTTGACAAAAAGAAACAAAACATGTTTTGTTCAAATTTATACATTAGGGCTGTGCAATGTGTTTGGTTGCCAAAGAGCACTCTAGCGTGAGCAGATAGCTTTTATGTGCAGCTCTTTAAAGGAGCTACTCTCTTTTCCCAGAATCATATGATAGCTGTATGGATATCTGCATAGTTTAAAGACGAGACACAAAGATGTGTGGGATATTTCACTTGAATTCTTGGTATAGACTCCATGCATAGAATGCTGTTTTCATATGATTCATTGATTCTGTACAGTCTTTCAAACTAGTCCTTCTGCCAGTCCAATATTGAAAATATAAACTGTTACTGTCCACACTGTTGCACCTGTTATATATCTCTTCCCCACTCTACTTGCAAATTAAAAGTAAATGCTTGATAAACATATTCTGGATGAACATATCTTTTCTTATATGTACACCAAGAGCATATGCACCAAGACAGATTCCTTGTGTGTCCAATCACACTTGGCCAATAAAATTCTGTTCTATTCTATTCTAAAGGTAAAGGAGTCCCTGTGGATTTTACTCTGCTAGTTGTTGTCACCTGTAGGGGGTGATATTCATCTCCACTTTAAGGTCACTGACCCACCGCTGTATGAAGATGCTTCCGCTATCATGTGGCCAGCATGACACTGTGGAGAACTGTTACCATCCCGTTGAAGTGGTACCTATTAATCTACTCACATTTGCATGCTTTTGAACTACTAGGTTGGCAGAAGCTGAGGCAAGGATGAGAGTTCACCCCCATCGTGTGGTGCTTGGGTGTCAAACCTGGTCTGTCAGCGTTGCAGCTGACAATCCCAGTGCCTTAACTGCTGAGCCACTGTGTCACCCACTCTACTTGCAAAGTTAGGTTAAAATGGTCCATGAGCAGAGCTTGGGAGCAGTAGAGTCTGCAGAGCCCTCAAAAGTTGGTATTCATAACATATGACTGAAGACCCACTCCTTTCATGCATCTGTCAATGTTGCATGCATCTATAAAGGTCACAGCACTGATTGCTCTGCCACAGTGACCACCTTCATGTTTTTAAAAACTGCATTCTGGCAGACACTGTAGCTTTTGAGTATGCAAAAGTGAAGAATTCAAGCTGAAAGTTACCATCAAACTATTTTCAACAGCAAAAATCTGTGCAAAAGAAGTGATCCATTGGGGAGACATCCTGAATCATTAACAATAAATGGCTACAACATAAACCTCTTGCTCAAAAGCTTTTCAATCTATGCAAGCCCAAGAGATTCTGAATTTCATCTTCCTTCTGGCTGACTTCAAAAATATTGCATTTGTATATGAATTTGTTAGGGCCTGTGAGTATATAAAGCAAAGTGCACACATTCAAGAGTAATATCAAGTGAACTTTTGAAACAGGATTATGTGCATGTACCAAGTAATATTATGTTGGAGTGATGACTTTTAAGAATAACAGTATGAAAGATCTAGACACATGATGGCGAACCTATGGTACATGTGCCACAGGTGGCACATGGAGCCATATTGGTGGGCACGTGAGCACAGGGATAAAATAATTGGTGGAGTGCATAAAATGATGGGCGTGGGCAAGCAGGCGACACCCCCTCCCACGTTTTCCCTGCTTTTGGCACTCAATGGCAAAAAGGTTAGCCATCACTGATCTATATGAAAATTGGTAATTGAATAGAATCAGCAGAGTGAATGAATGAATGTTTGAAAAAAAAACCCTCAGTCTGGTTTTAAGTTTATTTAATAACTGTATTAAATGTATTAACTGTAAAATTTAATAAGTGTTCCTGTTCTAATTATTGGAAATACAGAATGGCAGTCAAGGACAACTGTTCTTTGGGTTTTTATTATTCTTACTATTTCTTCTGAAAAAGGGTAACACTGTGACTTTGTCAGTCATGAATCAAGATACAATAACCTGGCTAGATTAGGAATAACATAATTAATACAGAGACAAGTTAACTTGGTGCTCAAGTGCCAGATGCATCAGCTGTTTCTGCTTTATTGTCATATGAAGGATGGAGAGTGAGGAAAAAACAACTGTATAAAAGACCAATTGATTTTTTTCTATTATATTTTAGCAAGTAGAATAGTTCTCTTTTTTGCAAGAAAACTACTGATTTGATTTTTTTATATCTTTGTCAAAGCTCCTTCTCTGTCACACATGTGTTTGTGTGTGTGTTTTATACAATGAAATTGAAAGTAATAAATACCAAAGATATACTGAAAATCCAATTTCCAGCATATGGGTACCTGTGAATATCGAAGGCCCTATTCTGAAGAAGGGAGATAATAACCTATTATTTGTGGCCCCCATCTAAGTTCCTCCTTCTAAAAAATGTCTATGGTTGGTGACCACAGATGCTGATATTTTCAAGTAGATTTAAAATATGTGGATGCATTGTGTTTATGATTTATCTGGGGAAAAAGTAGCAGGAAAGTTTTTTTTTCTGAAGAAACAAAGAAACACAAAACTTTGCCTTATGCTTCTGTGCTTTGATGCTACTTTAGTACACTGAGTGATCTTTGGAGTAAGTTTTAAATTCCTCAAGAGATCAATTCAAATCTTGGATGAGATCAACTTGTCCTTTTTCTACAGCCAGAGATTATGTGAGAAAGAAATGAGAAATGAAAAAGGAATGGAAAGAAAGGGAACGAGGAGAAAAAGGCAGAGAAAGAGATGTTGCAAATTGCAAGAGATGCCCCCATGTTAGTCTGTGGTAGCAGAACATCAGAAAGAATCTAATAGGAACTTTTCTAACTAACTAATTTAAGTTTTTGTGAACTACAGTTCAGTTCATCAGATGCACAGAGTGGTTTGACTAATGCAGGACTGAACTTATTTGAGGTGCAATTAGGATGGCAACGTTAGGTATTTATACAGGTTACGTGTGAGAAATATTATAATACCACATCAATTAATAAACATAATGTATTAAAAACTCATTGAGATATCCTAAAATGTTTGATGCATGTGACTCCAGATATTAGAAAAAGAGTTCTCAACCACATACAGATTCTTTCACTCTTCCAATAACTGATACTATTCCTAAAACAATTACACCCTGGTTAAAAACAACAACAAAATATTGTCCATATCTAGTCTATGTTGTGAGCAGTGGGTCTCCCAAAGTTTAGTGAATCCTAACAGGATTGACTAAATCTTAGTCAGTCCTATCGGGAGTGTATTCTAGAATATTCTAGCAGTAAGATTTGGCCTAGGGTGCATTAAAATATAAGTTAAAGTTGCTGAAAGCTGAGGTTGAGAAGAAGCCATTGCAAGTTGTGGAAGAGGTTTATGAATAGTAAACCAGTTTTTCACCATAATCAGTTTTAAAATACACATAAATGGTTGTCAAACTTTGATTGGATTCTCAACATTTCAAAGAAAAATGTGTTCTACTAAATTGGTATGTCACGAGTATATTTTATGCTTGTGCATAACCCATAAAACCATTCAGGTGAGACTACATTATTTCTCTACCTATCATGTCAAAAAAGGATGAGCAGTGAAAGGGGAGTAGAAGTGGATAGAAGTGTGATAAAAGTGGGACAGCTTGCCATCAGAAGTTGTGGGTGCTTCATCACTGAAGGTTTTTAAGAAGAGACTGGACATTCACTTGTACGAAATGGTATAGGGCTATGATGGCAAACCTATAGCACATGTGCCACAGGTGGCACATGTAGCCCTATCAGTGGGCACGTCAGCTCAGCTCTGGTGCACTGATTTTCAGGCATTCTGGAGCCACCAGAAGTTGGGACACTGGTTGTTTCTGGCCTCTGGAGGGCCTCTTGGGGGTGGACAAGATAGTTTTTGTCCTCTCCATACTCATAGATAGGTTCTGAAGCCTGGGGGGAGAAAAAAACCGACCTACCAGATCCACCAGGCCATTGTGTGTCAAAAGTGGGGTGTGGGCAGAGGTCTGTTGCACAGAGATGGTACACATAGAATTATTGGTGTGGGCACACACACATGCACAACCCCCCTGCTTTTGGTACTCATTGGCTAAAAGAAATAATTGCTTTGCCACATCCATGTCATATGCCGTATTCTATGCTAATCATGATAATAATAATCATTTTAGGTAAAATCCTGGCCATTTTTATGTAGTCTACTATCTCTAATCCTCCTAATCTGTCTTGCAAATCCACATTCCATTGCCTGTTCCCACCTAGTAGGAGACAGGAAATGTATTGACATACTCTCAAGATGCAGAAATGATCCAGGAGCCTTTCGGCCCCCTCCCCCAACTGCTTTCATCAAAAAGCTTGTGAAGATGCAACTCTTTGAACCTATTTTATTCCGATTCCCTGAAGCTCAGCTTTGATAATTTTACACAATTTTAAGATGAGTAGGGTGAAAGATATAGGCCTGAAATGTAGCTTAAATTGGAAGGCAACATAACAGTTTTGCCAGTTTCAAAACAGATTTCTTTAGCTGTCAAAATTTCTAAAAAAAAAACCCTCTGCCACCTGAGGTCAAACATAAAAGATTGTTTTTCAAAGAAGAAGAAGAAAATAACTGTCCCTGAATACTTTTGTCCTCTAAAAGTCTGCATAAATATTTTCTAGCATTTTTTTTAAAGGTCTACATTCCTAAAGGAATAATATCCTAGGAATTGTACCTCATGTTAATGATGGAGGAGTTGAACACTGTAATCACTGTGGCTACCCTATTATTGGTTCCGGACTATCTCCCTGGCCTTCCTTTCTATCCTCTTTCTTTTCTCTTCTTCACATAGAAGACTATTGAAGAAAAGGCAGTCTGGCTTTGCAAACTCCCCTTGCCAGTAGAGTGGGAAAGGCCTGTATTTTTTATTTATCTGAAGATAATAGCTAGCTAGCTAGACAATCAGACAGACAGACAGACAGAGTTGAGAATATCTGAATATCTGATAAAGTAGAAAAAGGTCTGCAGAAAAAGGGATGATAGGACTATGTTGATTAAGGCCTGTTAACTATTTTAGCTAATAGGGAGTCTATAGTGAAGTGGTTCTTAACCTGGTTTCGATCGAACCCTAGGGGCTCGGTGAGTCAGTCTCAGGGGTTCAAAGCCCTGGAAATTTTTATACCATTTGTTACAACATACCAGTAAAACATATAATAAAGAAGGGTTCAGTGAATGTGCATATGAAACTGGTGGGGTTTAGTACCTCCAACAAGGTTAAGAACCACAGCTATAGTCAAAGAGAATTTCAACACATAAATAACTTGTGTTTGTGTAATTCCTATGAATTCCACTGAAGTCATTAGCTGGCTGTTTTGTAAATGGAATGAGCTTAGATGGAATCTTCATTGTGTGATCTGCCATCCTCTTAGCTCTGATGGTTCTTCTACAAAAGCTCCCTTTAGATATTATTCCCTCACAGTATTAACGTACTATAATGTGAAAGCTGGGCTGCTTATCATACCCATATATCTCTAGACTTCCTTACTGGGTAGAAAGCTCTTTTCTTCTTCCTTTTTCTTCTTCTTACTTTCTTCATCCCATACACCAAGGGTGGGAATTTCATCAAGAGATGTGACCTGAACACTGAACATGTGTCTCATTTTCTCCTATACATTCTGTTAAAAAAAATTGCTTGAAGAAATGATGCCCAAATAAGGTAAGGTGACCAGATGTCCTGCTTTTCGCGGGACACACTCGCTTTTCAGCGAAATGCCCTGTGTCCCATGGCATTTTTAAAAAGACCCACTTTTTTTTCTGCTGAGTCCGAAGGCCACGCCCACCCGCTGTCCTCCCCACCACTCTCAGCTTCCCGAAAGAGATGCTGTGCATGCGCCCGGAACGGAGTGAGTATGTGAGGGAGGAAGGGAAGGATACCCCTGGCCGCCCTCTCCCTCCGCCCGGCGAGAGCCAGTACATATGTCGAGAGCCGCGTGGGGCGCCCGTCGCTTCAGCCCCCGCCCAGGACCTTCCGGGCTTTCTTTGCTGGTGCTGGTTTTCTTCGGCGGCCACAAGCAGGAGCCCCTGGAGCGCCAAGAGAAATCTCCGGTGGTGGTCCGCCCCACGAGTCGGTTCCTCCTCCTTGTGGCCGCAGAAGAAAGAGGCTGCTGGCTTCCTTCTGCGGCCACGAGCAGGAGCCCCTGGAGCGCCAAGAGAAATCCCCGGCGGTGGTCCACCCCGCGGGCCAGTTCCTCCTCCTCGTGGCCACAGAAGAAAGAGGCTGGTCCCTTCTCCGGCCCATTTTTCCTTTCCTCGCTGGGCTGCTACCGCCCTGGGTGCCGCCAGGGCAAGCGGTGTGTGTG
>JANHFP010005798.1:6266-17146 GCA_032468135.1 Calamaria suluensis | reverse complement strand
GCAGGTTGGTAGCAATGGTTTTTTTCTGCAGTTCTAATTATCCTCTGAAGTCTGTGTCTGTCTTGTTGGGTTGCAGAACTAAACCAGACAGTTATAGAGGTGCAGATGACATACACAATAATTCCTCTATAAAAGTCTATAAATGGTAAGAACGATAGAATTCTAGAGATTTTGAAAACTATTTTGCCTATTTGTGACCTTTTAGATGATTCCAATAAAAGTGCTTCATCTGGGACAGCCTTGTACATTTTGGAACTTGAAATTGGAGTCCATTGATTACTCTGTCATCGGTGTACAGTTTGTCAGATAAGAACTATTGAAGATGGTTATAAATTTCTTTCTTTGAAGAGAGAAAAATGTAGCATTCTGTTGTGTGGTGTATAAAATGTGAAGAACCTAAAGAAATTTCTCAACAGTGTGGGTTGTATTTCTAAAAATGCTTTTGATAATTCCATGGTGTTTATTGAACCATGAGGCTAACTTGTCCTTTCCTCATTCTGAAGGACAGTATCTTGAAAAAGTGCTGCTGTCTTTTTATCACCAGCAATACAGAGGACAGCTGGAGACCTTTTCCACAGATAATATACTCAGTCATGAATCAGCATATTCTTGAACTTTAGTAATCTGTTTGTGGGTTAATATTGAAGCAACAGATGTAAAATGCTTATATTTAAATCATGTGCTGCTGTAACTTCACTTTTTCCCAAAAAAATAAATCTGTTTGAATGTTTCAAGAGGTCACAATTCAGTCTTGTGCCTATAGAAAAGGCTGAGTCAACATCATGTGATTTTTAAACTTTTACACTAAATAGAAAATGAAACAACCAAATCCAAGTGTTTTTAGGTACATTACCTTTGACAACTATATGTTGTCAAATTATCTTTTTAGCATTATATTACTCAATGAACTGGAACTTTGATTAAATCCAATTTACTTCTTGTATTTCAGTTGAATGCAAATGCCTCCTTAACCATGTCCTTGGCACAGACTTCTTATTGCAAGAAGCATGGTTATGATCCGCAAGATCCTCTATGTGCCCATGTGATCTTCTTTGGCGTAGTTGAGAAGGTAAACCAATATTTGTGCTTGTAACAAGACTATAGGTGTAAATTCTAGCTCAGAATTAGAAAATAGTTCTCATAATAGCGTGTTTTAAACATTGATGTTAACGTAATTCCTGTCTGCTTAATCTGCACATTTAACAGTAAAATTCTATATAAATATTTGACCCTAGTGTAATGAAGGAATTTTTTTACTTTGTAATGCGGTAATAGCCACAGAGGACAGTGCATTATCTTCTCCCAGCTACTTTCCTCATGTATGGGACTCTTCTGCTGGAATTGAGTCATCTCACAATGCTTTGCAAATTATGTGGCAGACTACTGAGTAAGTGATTATAAAGTATTGCTAAAAAGGCAGGATGAAATACTCAAGGTTCAGTAGAGCTGGTGGCGGGTGGTTCAGAGAACCAGTAGTAAATATCCTTGCCCCACCCCTTCTGTCCGTCTGAGGCTTTATTTTCATTTTAAAAGCATGTATTTCTATCTAAGTGTTTGATGGATTAGGTAGAAACATGCCTTTAAATTAATATAGAGAGCCTCCAAGCAGCTGGCACAATCATGGGAGGGTTTTTCCTCCCTTCATTTAAACACATGCCTTTAAAATGAAGGGGAAATGAAAACAGCCGGCTGCGATCCTCCGGAGGCTCTCTACATTAATTTAAAAGCATGTGTTTCTACCTAATCCAGCAAACAGTCGTTGAAACACATGGTTTTAAAATGAAAAAAAAATGAAAAATGAAAAAAACTGAAATAAAAATTTGGCCACGCCCAACCAGTCACATGACCCACCCACCATCAAGTAGCAACCAGAACCAGTAGCAACAAATTTTACATTTCACCCCTGTAAAAAGGATATTTGTCTGCTCTCTCTCTAGTTTTATGATTTCAGAGAGAAATTGCTTTCTTCTTCCCAGTTGGCAAGGTGAGAAAAATCATCTTTGGCCTAGAAAATGTCATACTCCAACATGTTTATTCCTTTTTATTGTGGCAAAACATGTTTATGTAGCCATATAATTGTTGACAGTTTCAACATGCTCATAAAAATTCAATAAAACATCTACAGCTTAACTATACAAATAAGCACCACATAAAACAATATTGTTTTAATCTTCATTTGGAGGTTTCCATTTCAGACTTAATTTAAGGAACCAGGTGGTAGTAGAGGAGGTGAAAAGCAAGTTCTGTTGAGTTTATTGGAATTATTCCAAAGAAATTGTCTATAGTATTATAGTTCAAATGACATCAATGTTTGAAATTGGGATGTGCAACCTCTGGCACATACCCATGACATTATTTGCAATAGGCAAAATTATTTCAGAATGTAAGAGAAAGTGACCTACAGAAATAAAGATGTGAGATAAGGACACAAAAAATACAACTAATTCTAGTCTATTTCAATGCCATTAATTATACCCCTCCATTATCTTATTCTTCCAAAATATACAAATTCATCTATCTACTCAATATTTTCACTATTTATATAAACTTGAAACTATTTACTATTTTTCCTAATAAAACAGCTACCTTACTCTCTGATACATTATCAGATCCATACAGTATGCTTCATATAATACATTATACTTCATTTTTGTTGCAAAGTATTCAGTTTTCAGTCAACAATATGTGACACTTTGCGTTGAAAAGTACAACTAACATTCCTTATAAATATATCCATAAATATATGGATACATGTATTACACATCCTTGACTTGTACATTGACTGTGCTCAATGTCAAACCATTTATTAAACATTCCACTTTTCTCATGCATGGTTTATCTCCATCTTACTGCATTCAACAGTTAACCTTCACCTCCATATTCACATAAAATATTCAGTAAATAAACCCTGACTTTATCACGTGCTATCCTTAAATCAACAAATGAACAATAAACTTTCTTCTCATTTTCATACATTTCTTAATGATTGCTGAAAAGCAAAACTCTGCACAAGACCACACTGCTCTTGTCAAATTTTTCTCATTGTTACCCAATAGAACCTATCATGTACAAATCGTACATGATAATTTATAAAATCATTTAGTACAGTTTTAAAAACAAATGTAATCACCATCCAACCCTAAAAATATTTAGTTCCTAAACACTACATGGTCATCCAAGCAGTAATTGGGACCAAATGAAAAGCAGCATGTTCTTCTTTTTCTGTGCAACTAAATGTGCTCAACTTCTTGGGCACAAAGTTTTCCAGCTATTGGTTGTGAAACTATTAGCTAGGTGCAGAGGCAGCCATTCAAAGTCAACAATTCCACTGGATTGAGTCCAGACAGCTGTTCAAATTATAGTTATAATGTTCTGTTATGTCCTGGATTGTCCTATCTTGACTTGCCGAAAAATATAATGGCCAACTAATTTGTTTTCTTTTATATTGCTGAAAACTCTCTTTTTAGGTTCAGAATGGTACAGAAGCTGATTTTGCAAAGACAGCATTGTTCAGTAGACATCCTGAAATGACATATTGGCCTAAAGGGCATAACTGGTTTTTTGCCAAACTGAACATCATCAACATTTGGCTTCTAGACTTCTTTGGTGGAATAAAAACTGTGACCCCAAAAGACTATTTTAATGCTATACCCTAGTAAGTGCTCAATTTTGTTATATAACTTTTGAAGTAATATTTTTGAACTCTTGATTTATGATTCCGATACATATAGTACAAACTTGAATTCTCTCTCCTTTTTATCAGAACCACTTTAATGTATTTGTAGTTAAATCCTTTATCTGCTTACATCAGAGCTTTCTCTGTTCCATGGTGCTTGTGTTATGGAACATTCCCTCCCCCCCTTGAAATTAGAGAATCAAGGTCATATGAAATGCTAATACCACTTTACAATGCTTTAGTAAGACCACACTTGGAATACTGCATCCACTTTTGGTTGTCACGATGTAAAAAAATTTAAGACCCTAGAAAGAGTGCAGAGAAAAGCAACAAAGATGATTAGAGGAGTGGAGGTTAAAACTTATAAAGAACTATTGCTGGAATTAGATATGTCTAGTTTAATGAAAAGAAGGACTAGGAGTAACATGAAAGCAGTTTTCCAATATCTCAGGAGGTGCCACAAAGAAGGAGTCAAGCTATTCTCTAAAGCACCTGAAGGCAGGATGAGAAGCAATGAGGGGAGACTAACTAAGGAGAAAAGCAACCTAGAACTAAGGAGAAATTTCCTGACAGCTAGAACAATTAATCATTGGAACAATTTGCCTACAGAAGTTGTGAATGCTCCAATACTGGAAGTTTTAAATAATAGATTGGACAACAGTTTGTTTGAAATGGTATAGGATTTCCTACCTAAGCAGGGGGTTGGACTAGGACAGTGATGGTTAACCTTTTTGCCATCACGTGCTAAAGGCAGGGGGTGCCCTCGGGGGTTTGCGCATACTTGTGCCCACACCTATAAATCAATTTGTCCCATCTTCCCTAGAAAGGCTCTGGAGCCTGGGGAGAGTGAAAAAGGGGCCTTCTCCACTCACCCCAGGCCCTCCAGAGGCTGGAAAAAGCCTCTTTTCCAACTTCTGGTGGGACCAGAAGGTCTGAAAATCAGCTGGCCACATGTGCATCAGATTTGAACTTAAGGGAAGGGTTGTGTGCACCCCAATATGGCTCCGCGTACAACCTGTGGCACCCATGCCATAGGTTCGCCATCAAGGGACTAGGAGACCCCCCAAGGTCCCTTCCCACTCTGTTATTCTAATTCTAATTTTTTGACATTCCTGAAAGCCTTTAAGGCTTGTCTATCAGGCCTGGGACTCTAAGGAACTGAAGTCTTATTTAGATGGCTCCATTGTTTAGTGTCATTATTATCCTCCATTTGCCTATGGTTTGTATCTTTGAATGTTATGATATTAATATGGATGTTTATATTTTATACCTGTTGTTTTTACATTTGAAATTATATCAAATTGATTTTATTTGACATACCTGTTGTTTTTATATTTTTTGTTTCTTCTGATAGTTGTGCACTACCCAGAGTCACTTCTGGCAAAATGGGAGGCAATGTATATTAGATAGATAAATAAAATAATAAAATAAAATAACTGACTACTGTATATGTCACATCACATAGCTGTCTCTTGTTTGTAGCTAGCCAAAATAGAATTACATGAGATTGGGAAATTGCTTAAGTACTTTCCAATGTGCATAAAAGATAATGAAGCTTTTATATCCTGTCATCTATTCTGGTATTGTCTGCTCTGGCTGATAATAGCTTTCCAAAATCTCATGCTGGAATTTTTCTCTGCCTTGCAGCTGTGACCGTGCTTTGCTTTTAAAAATAGACTTTTGAAGGAAAAGTGCCAAAATGATTACTTCACAGTGCCAAGATACCATTTTAACTATTTTTCTTGTTCATCCTTTGTAGAGATTAACGTTTTTGGATGTAACTGAACATTTCTCCTTCCACTATTCACTTCCATAACAAGAAGATAAGAACTCTATGGGAACTGTGCAAACCTCCAAATTTGCATGTTCATTTGAAATTCTGATGGACTGTTTATGCTGTATGCACTTTTTGTGAGGGACCCCCCCCCATCTTTTAAAAGTCTGAAATTTGTGCCAAGAAATCTAATTCTATGAACACATTTTTTAGGATATGCAAATCGACACAGCCTGCATAATTCATTTTGCCTTTAAGACTCAGATTTTTAAAGAGAGTTAACTATTTTTCAGCAAGCCTATAAACATTCAGTTGGGGCAAGAAGAATATAATCATAAAACAGAAGTAAAGGAAAATTTGGGAGAAGAAAAAGGGAGGTAAATAATTGTAAACCTATCTTTGGGGTGACCAGATATTATCATACATTTCTCTGCACTATGTCTTAATTTGTAAATAGCATCTTGGATTCAGTCCCTACTCACTTACTGGATAATTTTATTGTTGGAATCAGCTGTGGAAATAATTGTACACCATGATTTGATTTGATTGTATATTATGTATTATCTTTTATTCTCCAATCAGAATTTCATTGTTAAATGGGTGGTTAAAATAATTTATTAAATAAAGAAAAATAATGAAATAAAATGTGTGAATAGGTCAGTGACCTGTGTTCAGAAAAAAATGAAGGCTAAACAAAATGTGACTGTGACAACTCTAAAATTTCTTCTATCACCTACAAGAGCAGCAGAAAGGGTAATGAAATATGAACATTTTTTTAAAAAAAATCTACATAATCTATCACCTTTGTATTAGTGTGCTTTGCGTAGTAGAACATGATTGTTTTTAATGGCTATGTACTGATTTGATATGACATGGTATGGTATGAATTGCTTAGCCTAAGTGAAAAAAATCCTGTACTCATCCATATTTCTGTTTTTCTGTTAAAATAGAACTTTCTAGTCCCTTAAAAATGGATATATTTCATAAAGTATATTTCAATATCTAAATGGTGTTCCAATGAGTTTGACCATGGTAATCACCTCACCTCTAGCACTAAATAGTAATGTAATTTGTTTCCTTTTGTTTTTGTCACTCTCTAGACCCAACCAGTAAGCTTTTAAAATCATGGTCAATGCCCTTAACTGATTTGTAAGCCCAGCCACTGGGGCTGATTCAACAAACTATGGCTTTGTTTGACAAATTTAGCCATTTAGTATAAGTGACTTTCATCTATGTCAATCAATTACATTAGTGTTGTTGTATCCAGAATGTAACATAGTGGCAGAATGTGAAGGAATGCAAGCAAGTAGTGAATTCCATTTGATTGCCTTGGAGGACTCGCAGGAGTCATCTCCAGCACCATGGTTCAAAGGCCTCAATTCTTTCGCGTTCAGCCTCTCTTATGGTCCAATGTTCACAGCCATACATTGCAACTGGAAAAACCATAGCCCTGACGATATGCACTTTTGTTGGCAGGCTGATGTCTCTGCTTTTTAGTATGTTGTATTCACATAATTAAAAGAGTTATAATCTTTACAGACAGTAAAAGAGGCTGATTGCTAGCTGCCTTTGTTATATTGTTATCACTTTGGCTGAGGCATATTTGGAAGTACATTTACTTTATATTAACAGCTTTTCCTACCTTTTTGAATAACCAAAGTGTCTTACATATTTTTTTACTATGATAAAGTGCATACTTTTCATTACATATGAAAAATGTATTTTATATAATTATTGCATTGTTAATACGAAAACAACTATTCCTGGAATGAATTTGAATTTTTTTGTTTGTTATGCTTAATGTACAATAAAGTGAGGTGGATGGAAAATCTTAAGTGTGACTCATCAGCAAAAAATAAAGTTAGTATGCACTATGCTTTCTGAATCAATTTCTCTGATACAAACAATGATTTTTAAAAACATTTATTTTAAAAGGGGGTGTTTTCTGTATTTAAGACCATTTTTGCATTTCTACGTATATTTAGAACTTTTTTCAAGTTTCTACAGTTTATTTATTTTATTGATTGATAGAATTTATAGAGCCACTCCATCTCATCAAAAGCAACCCTGTTTTCCACTTACATTTCTTCATACTGGATTCTTAGCAATGTTTTGATGAAAGATTGCATGTCAGCAATTTGTCTAAGGTTTAGTCTTACATCACCTGTTTTCCTGTGTGTGTTTTTAAAGGGAATCAAATCAACCAGGGCTTTTAAAAAAAGTAAGATATGGTACAAATTCTGGCTGAAAACAAAATAAATCTGGAACGCACAGGATGTCTTTCATGAGGGAATTAAGTATTTTAAAGTTTTTAATATTTTTCTTGCCATTCTTTGATAAACTATTTGCCTTGGGTTTTTTATTCATTTATTCAATTTATAAGCTGCCTTAATTGATTGAAGTTGTTCAAGTGATTCTAGATGCTATGCACCATAGTAAAATAATACAACAAATAGGAAAAACAGCAATAAATAAAACTATATACTACTAGACTGAGGAAGGAATCTCAATGAACACCAAGGAATATTTCATTAACGCTAAATAGGCAAACAAGACACTCTATCTCAGATTCTGCTGAGAAAGTCACATTTTTTTAGATTTCCTGAATAATGGCTGAGTAAGGTCAGTAGAGACTTCAGATGAGATGCTACTCCACAGAGCAGGAATGGCTATGGACAGAAATTATTTTCAAGTGTCAATTCTTCAAGGTACCCCAGCTCAAAAATACCCATGTTAGAATTCAATTAATATGGGCTACAATAACAGATTCTTAAAAACCTATCAGCATTTTCCCTTTTTTATCCTCTACCAAAGAGAACTAAAGTGCAGCAACCCTGACTTTCTTTCTCTTATTTTCCTGTTTTCCCAAGCTTAAGTCACATTTTCCTAACAGTTGCTGTCAATTTTCTTCAAAGCTATCTATGTACTTCCCCTACACTGAGGTTTCCTAAATTAATAATTTTAATGAAGGGACCCACATCACACCCATTGTACTAGAATTATTAGAAAAGGCAGACGTAATAGCACTGAGGCAGTTCCATAAATAACGAGACCCTGAAACATGAAGCGTTTTCTGTACGACTATCCATACCCTTAAATTACATCTGAAAGCTAACAGGCAACCATTCAGCTTTCAGATGAAATTCAAGGATATGGGTAGTCTTATATAAACATAAACTTTTTTGAATGTTGATTCTGCCATCTTAAATCTAATCTGATCTAACTATTCCTCAGATACATAAAAGTATGTGTTCCATGTGGGCCCCATTAATATTCATTTATTTCTGGAATTTTTATGTCACCCGTCTCATTGATACACTGTTTTTGTGGCATACAATAGTCTTTGTGGCATACAATAGGATAAAAAGTAAAAAAAAGTTGAGGGAAATTCTGATTCAGAAGCGTGGTTTCCCTGAGAAGTGAAGATTGAGTTTGTTCAAGAGCACCTTGCTACGAGAAAAAAAAATGAATTTGTACCTTTATTAGCAACTTGACTTGGCAAAATTAATAAATGAAACTTTTTTATTATACCACACCATCCCATACCTTTCTCAGGTTTACATGCCGTACATCTGATGACGTAGACCATGATTCAACAAAACCAAATCGAGCAAATTGACTTTTCTTTAGTACCACAAGACTGTGCTATTTTTGTTCACAAGTACTAGACTAGACTGGAGCAACTACCTCCCAGGAAAAACTAGAGTAGGTGGCTAGCCAGCAGCTTATTTGTTTGCAGTTTTGTCAGGAGTGGATCTTATGAAACACAGAGATATGTTAGGCCTCTTCCATGAAAAAAAAATGTTACAAGTGAGTAAGCTAATCCCTTTAGAAAGGAATAAAATTAATATCTCTCTGGCAGCAAATGTGAAATTTCTAGGAGATTAGTGCATTGAATCTAATAAGAACTGAATGAAACTTCCCTGTAAGGGGAAACGTACACAGGTAAATAGTGAGGCAGGTTTGGCTGGGACTTCTCAGTTGAAATCCTGATTTGGGTATTCAAGAGTTTTATTTTTATGTACAACCGGTTAGCCTTTGAGACAGCATTGATGAGAGAAACTATTAGTTTTGCTTCTTCTCCTTGGGACCTAAAAGTGATAATTTTGACTATATGCAATCCAGATTCTACTGGATCTTTGCGGGTTTGTTCTCTCCCTCCACTAATTTTTATACATGTCTTCTTCCTCTTCTCAGATGACAAAGACATTCATATTGGGTTCCATTAATATCAAGTAGCCTGAGAAAATCTGAAAAGGCAATTGGTTAATTCCTAATAGCAGTGTTGATCTGGATTCATTGTCTGGGGAAACAGCAGATGAGTTATTTATAACTGTAACTTGGTTCTGACAAGGGCTTATTTTTTTTAGCAGTCATGTACTTCCTGTAAAGTCTTTAAACTTGTAATTCCTGTTAACGCAAACAAGCACACCTCACAAGACTTGAAATACAAACAAATTCTCTCAAAATTGCAATAAATTGTATTTATATTAATAAAAGTTTATTCTAATTGAGATATCCCATAAAATTAAAATACAGACTTTATGCTGAGGGAACATTTTATAACCAACACAAATCCACATATTTATTTCTAATCTAGGAATGGTTTCCAAATTAATTTTCATTCTCTGTTATGTGCAGTCTTGAGACACAATTCTAGATATCAAAGTAGACCTTCATAACTCATAACTCAGTATATTTTGTAATATAAGTTGAATTGTGATTTCAACTTTTAAGATTAGTTTTATTTAGGTACAAATCATTTTTCAAAATTTTTGAGATTTACAATATCACATCTTAAGAAAGAATGATCCAAGCTGATCACTTCCTTTCTAACAGTTTTTAGAAGATAAACTATCCAATTTAGCGATCAGAAGTGGGATAACATGCTAATGAAAAAACGTATTGTTTCTAAATATAATTAAGAATTAAATATAATTTGATATAAATTTAATATTCTTCTTGCATTGATATTCCCATTGCTACCTATCGCATCTAAATTCTGCATCTATTTAATTATACAATTTTTGACTTGTATATTATTTAGATGCATGCTTTGATCAATGTGTTTTGCATGTTGTTTATTCTTTCTTAAAGAGAAATGAAAATATTCACTTTGCCCTTGTATTAATTTTTCCTTTTCAAACTATAGAGCATCTAATCCATGGTAGGGGCTTTAACTAGTATGTTTTGCAATAAATGAACTAAACACAGATCTTGAGTTAGGTTGAATGGAGCCCCTTCAATGGATGTTTTTCTTTTGAGTGGCCGTATGCTACTTTTTAATATATCTTGTACTAGCAGGTACCCGTGCTTCGCTACGGTGACTACGGTACTGTACTGTACTCGCTCGCTCCCTCCTTCTTTCTTTCCTATTTCTTAAAAATGAAATCCCTTTCTCTTTTCTTTCACTTTCTCTGTCTCTCTCTT
>JANHFP010005795.1:16929-29897 GCA_032468135.1 Calamaria suluensis | reverse complement strand
GGGGAGAGTGAAAAACGGGCCTTCTCCACCCCCCAGGCCCTCCAGAGGCTGGAAACAGCCTCTTTCCCAACTTCTGGTGGGTCTGGAAAGCCTGAAAATCATCTGGCCAGCACCCACATGAGCATCAGAGCTGAATTAGGGCAATGCTTGTGTGCTCCATGTGCCACCAGTGGCACCCGTGCCATAGGTTCGCCATCACGGCTCTAGAGCAATTTGGATGTATGACAATAAATTTGTGGGTGAAAATACAGCCTTTTAAGCTTCAATATCTCATTTTTAAGATAGTCTAAAAAATGAATGTATCAAGAAACTCCAGCTCCCACTGCATTAAAACAGGAGAGCTATTAACCCATACTTAATTATCCTCAAACCTAGTTTTCCATCTGAGCTGAATTGAATGATACCTTTGCCTTTTAATGGTGACCTTGGGAGGATATTTAGCAGACTTCTATTCTTTATATGGCTAAAAGTGTGCAATTTCCATACCTTTTCATTTTTCCTCCGGCTGATGATTCTATCCAGACCATTAAATGCACCAGAGGCAACGAAGAGGATGTTGGTTGTATCAACTTGCACTGTTTCACCACGTAATTTGCGGGAATTCTTCTCTGGAACATTCACAATGGTACCTTCCAGTAATTTTAACAACCCCTATGTAAAAACAGGAGAGGCCTAAGCACACATGCATTCTTAAAAAACATGCACTGAACAGGTTTCATTGTTTACAACAGTGACTAATTGGGGCCTATGGGAACCTGTGTAATGGGCACTGAATGAATGTAATTAAACAATTGTCCTTCTGCTTCCTGCAACAGGTCTTGAGAGGCAAATTAGATAAGAGTTGGAAGGGACCTTGGAGGTCATCTAGCCCAGGCAGGAAAACCTACACCTCTTTAGACAAAAGTTTATCCAACATCTTCTTATAAACTTCCAGTGTTGGAGCCTTCACAACTTGTTCCACTGATTAATTGTTCTAACTGTCAGGAAATTCCCCCTTAGTTCTAAGTTGCTTTTCTCCTTGATTAGTTTCCACCCATTGCTTCTTGTTCTGCCCTCCGGTGCTTTGGTGAATCTGACTTTGGTGATTGACTTTGGTCAATCTTGACTTCAAATTGACTTCAGTTTGGCACTTCCACAGCGACCAACTGTTGTGTTCTTATCCTCAGGAAAATCCTACATGCTCTTCATTCATTCATTACTAAGACTGAATGGTGGCACATTCTTCACTGTCTGGGGGGTACACTGTCCAAGTTAATCTTCTGGAGTGGAGTAATAGTAAGTTAAAAGCTATTAACAAAAACACCCATATCTTATCCTGCAGACAACTGTTCTTAGGATTCAGAAGTCATCTTTTGTATGCTAACGAACCAAAAACAATGGACATGCAACCTAACAATACTTTATGAACTTTTATTCAGACGGTTTCATAACCATTCTGGTGATCAGACTGCCTGCTACTGTGTTAAGTGGTGAGAGGCACACACAAATTTTGACGAAACTTTGTCAGGAAGGAATGTGTGAAAATGCTAAACTCACATGGAAGAAATGATGCCATCTAAATGCTGAAGGAGAAACATCACAATGCAAAAGTGATATAATGTGCCCTATTAGTTTCAGCTTCTTGTTTTATTGTGAAGCATGTTAATCTGGTATTCTGGCATCCGTTGTTAATTCCATGAAAGACTTCACCAACCGCAGCTGCATTGCAGCCTTTGTTTGATCTGTTTCTCTTGTAAGCTTTCCCAGTTTCCATTCTGCTGTAATTAGAGGACAAGCAAAATCCTGTATATAATAGGCTAGCATTCCCTAAAGTGAAAATAGAAGCAAGGAAATTTTGAAACACATTGAGATGCATAAAAAAAACAGGGCATCCATTTGCAGTTGTGCTAGGGGTCTGGTTTATTATCGGTAGCACCCTGACAAGCATGAATGAAGCTCATTCAATTAATATGTGTGCAACATTTCATTCATCTTAAGGAACGGAGTATGTCTATCCACGTTTGGAAGTCTTGGCAAGAGACTGTAGAGGACATGGTTTAGAGCACTTCAGCTGTGCCACTTATGGCTTGAAACATAGTTCAAACTTGCAGTACCCCAAATCAATCTGAATAAATAGACGAAAGATGAGAAAAATTAAGATGGAATTCACATGACAGTACTACTAAGATCTTCAGAAATGACCTCACTTCAGTGTCTAATCTTTTTTAGGCCTTAAAAGCTATTCCTCTCTGTACCATTTGTTTATCACAAAATGTACAAAATGCCTTTTAATTTCTAAGCAAGTTCTCTTTGTGCCTTATAAGTACTCCAAAATCCTAAATGATAAACTGGATTTTGTGAGATATTACTTGAAAAAAAAACCACTCAAAAATTGAGTTGAAAATTTTACTTATGGTTTATTTTTCCGTCGGCTTGTAGCGTCTTCCCTCTGTTCAAGGTATAAATCTCAGATAACACAGATTGGTGCAATATAATTCGAACAGGACAACATAATGTTCGTTTTCTTTCTTTTCTTTGCCTTTATGCATTTTTCATCTGCTGTAATTAGATGTCATGCAGAATCCTATATATAAATGCTTCTCTTCTCCCTTAAAGGAAAATAAAGGACAGAAAATGAGCCAAGGGACCTTTCAATGTTAAAACACATTTCTTCTGAGATTAATAAACATAATACATTAATTTGCAACTTATTAACATTACAATTGCGTTGCAAAATGAATTGCACCAGCAGTGATTCTGGGGAATTGGAACTTTTGAAACTAGCATGATCTTTTTTTCTTTTCTTTTTTGTAAATGTAAGATAAAAAAGGGTAAAGCAAAAAAGATGCCTCAATAAAAAAATAAAGGTTTTTAGGGGTGGCCTCATGAGGCAGCATTAGTTTTCCGTTGGAAGAATGAAAGTTAGCACCGGCCATTCTTGTGGGTTTTTCCAGACATTGGTGGTTTGTTTAGTAAACTTGCTGACAAAAATGCTGTTTAGCTTCTGTTGAGGTACATCAATGGAACATAATGTTTTGGAGATTCTACTACTGGTTCTCTTCTTGTGCGTGCAAAGTGTATGCATGCTCATCACCAGTATGCTTTGCGCACTCCACACGTGTAGTAGAGCACAGGCCAGCATGCTTTGCGTGTGTGTGCGCTGAACATGTTCTCTGCGTATGCACAATGGAGCACACACGGCAAATGTGCGCTCCGCACATGCGCAGTAGAGAACGTTTGGTACACATAAGCACAAAGCATGCTGGTCTGCACTCTACTGTGCATGCTCACAACAGTTTGGGAGACGTGAGGCACGGCAATGAGTTCTGCCACACCGATTCAGCTGCCGAAAAAATGTACAAATTGCATGGGTGATGATGGTGCAGGAAGGCCCAGCTCGCAAATGGTAAGAACCCAATCTGGTGATGTCATCTGGTCAGCGCTACCGGATCGCGCGAACCAGTCTGAACCGCGAGCAACCCATCTCTGATCTAGACATATTTTGAAATGGCAAACTAGACTTACTTAAATTGGCAAGAATTCAACCATACAATTCAAAGGTCAGCTAAAAGAAATGGCCCAGAAGAGTGGCAGCAGGACCTTGGAAAATGAGAACAGAGAAAGATGACATATCGGAGCCTGGAAAGTAAAGAGAAATAGTGCAATTAGCAGGGTTGCGCCTAAAAACACATGAACCCAATCTACAATTAAGGATATGGCTTGCCAATATTATATTCCAACCCCCATTTACATCTTTAATGGCTAAGATTGTGTATTGCTATGCTGGTCAATGACCAAAATAAAGATTTTGATATGATTATTTCACCATAAGATAAATGTTGAGGTAGGAATTAGGGATGTATGGACAACAGTAATGAGAATTACAGGTTGGTCCTATTGAATTAATGTTTACACAAGCAAGGCTTCAGAATTACCAGCTGTCCCAGGAATAATAATTCTCCAAATGTTTGTTTATTGCCTCAAGGATGTCACAGTTCAGCAGACAAATCAGTATTCAACAATTGCAAATTGTAAATACTTGATTAAAGGGTCCCTCCCCAACAAACGGGCTCAGTGAAGGAACCCCTAATGCAAATTTAACACAAAACTCTTCTGTTAAATAACACAATACCCAACTGAGCCTTTGTTTCCATGGTGAAATCAGACTTTCACAAGAAGTAACCATTTTCACTATTGACTTTCTATGTTTCAAGGCTCCCCCAACTGTCATGAATTTAATTTTTTACCATTTATAGAACTTATGTCTGGATTTAGCCTAACTGACACCATCTTTTAATTCTTGAACGCTGCAAATCTTGGAAGCTTTGGGCAAAGCCTTGCAAGTTGCCTTTGATCTCCTTCCTTTTCCGAGTAACATGAAAGAAGGCCCTTCCAGTGTACAGATTAAATTAACAAAGAGTTGCCCTTTTGCAAGCTTAACCTTCATAAGGAATGGGGCTTTGTAGAGATGGAAGAAATCTTAGTTTCAACACTGCTTTTTGCAGGGATTTAAGTACAGTTGGATGAACTCACTCACCCAAGCTGCTTAGCTTTCAGCTATCTTTCTGATGTTTTCTTCACTCTGGGCAGCCTGCAGAAGACCCACCTATAATTTCTCTTCTGTAGTCATTTAAACAGGTAGATTAAAAAAAAAAAACAAAAGTGCAGAATATCTTCCCACAAGGGACAGCATGAAACAATCTTCGTTTCAGAGGAATATGGAGTACGCAATATAACCACAGTTAAATATCTACAATCCAATTAAAATGAATAATAATGGGAGTGGAAAGCCCCCAATGAAAAGAGCTAACAACAAAAGCCAAAAAGGGGGGGGGGTATACAGTTCTCTTGTATAAAAATATATGACCTAAATTTCCTCTCTTAGCCAGCTTTTAAAGTTTAAAAGCCCTACATTCTTTTAAATTGGGTTGCCCCAATGGATAATGACTTGGTAGTTTGCTTACGATGTATAGAACCTTGACTAACTCAAGGCCCCAACAGATGAGTTGTTTTGCTTCAAATAGGCCAGGCCAGGAAACAGTATAGGAATTGTTAGACTTTATGGTGGACGTGGCTTGGTGGTCCTGTGACTAGGTGGGCATGGCCAACCTGACATTACTCATGTCACTCACTGTTAGAGCTGCACATTCTGAACCGCATTCTGCCCTTCTGAAGCCCCCAATGCTTTGAGTTTCCCTTGGCCATCTGGCTTGACTCCCCAAATGAACCTCAAAGCCTTCTCTTGCCCCGCTGTCCATCCTGGAGGGCCATACATTTCCCCCTGCCAATCCTCTGTACAAATCACCAGCCCCATTTCTGCAAAGGCAGAGCCCACCCCTGCAAGGCGATCCAAAGAGGGGAGGGGGATGCTGTAGAAAAGGTCACCTTCCATCTGTGCCTCTTCTACCAGCCCCATGGTGCTCGGGGCTCTGAAGCAGCCCACTAGATTCCCACCTGGCCACCTGCCTGCTCTCTTTGACTGCTGGTGCCAATCCTGGAACTCGGACCATGGAATCTGGCATTCCAGCGGAAGGAGGCTCAGCCACAGTGCTGTGAGAGGGGCAAAAGTGCCTGTGGCTGGTGGGTTAGCAGACCCCCATACGGGGAGAGGGCCCATCACCACAGAGCCCATAGCACTTTCCCTTTGGCCTAGGGTGCTTACCCAAGCAGGCCAGTACTTCCCTTCATCTTAGTGCTCCCTTGCTTGAAAGGGACCGACGCCCCTGCTCTTGCCACCCTCCCTCCCCACCTGGCTGCAGATATCTCCCTGCCTGAAGCAACCCATTTGCTTTCGTTTTGCGGTGGGAGAAGGAAGAAAATGAACAGCGGCAATGAAGCACATGCACATGTGCAGCAGCCCCGAGATATCCACGGCCTGACTGCACTCCCAGAGCACTGCTGTGGCACTGCAATTCACTTTCTTCCTTCTCCCACTGTGAAATGAAAGCGAACGGCGGCGGGCTTGCTTCGGGAGGTTGCTTCGGGAAGTGGACATTTACAGCCAGGTGGGGAGGGAGGGTGGCAAGAGCAGCATTGACCATCCTTTCTAAGGAAGTTAGCACCAAAATGAAGGACTTCTCCCACTGGCCCATCTGGATAAGCGCCACCACGGGAAAGTGTCACGGGCTCCATGTTGGTGCAGCTGAGCCTGTCCCGCTCCCCACGGGGCTGCCACCCATGGGTGGCTTCTGCCCCTCTTGCTCTGGTTCTCTACCAGCAGGATATGACACTGCGGCTGAGCCTCCTTCAACCGGAGTGCTGGACTCCATGGGCTGAGTTCCTGGATTGGCGCTGGTGGTCAATGAGAGCAGGCAGATGGCTTGGTAGGAATCCAGTGGGCTGCTTCGGAGTCCCAAGCCCCATGAAGCTGGCATGGGAGGCATGTGGGCCCAGGTGGAAGGCAGCCTTTTCTGTAGCATGCCCCTCCCCTCTTTGGATCACCCTGTAGGGGGACTCTGCTTTTACAGAAATAGGGCAGGGCAAGCAAGCAGCGACTGGGAGACTGGTTTGGGGGTGTGGCCAACCAGCGGTCGCCACTGGTTCGGCGACCCAGGCTACATATCCACTACTGGTTCAACTGAAACAATTCCATACTGGTAGCATTTCACCTTGGATCTCATGGGTCACTAACTAAGGAACTCACATGATCACCACTCCTAGCTTCCCCACTGCGGTTGCTTGTGGGAAAACTGACTGGAAACTTTGGAAATTGTGATTAGGTGACTGTTGGGATACTGCAATGGCCGGAATTCCAAAGACCTGGAGCACCATTTGTTCAGCACCATTGCAACTTTGAAATGTCACTGAATGAATGGATGTAATGTGAGGACCACCTGTATACAAAAAAAGGTCAAGGTGGGATAATGTTGAATTTCTTTCACAATGCCTCCTTTCTAGGTTTTCTGGACATCATCATCGTTGTTGTTGTTGTTACTACTGTTACTATTATTATTATTATTATTATTATTATTATTATTATTATTATTATTATTATTATTATTATTATGATGATGTATTGGCTTACTGGAACATTCTCCATACTATGGAAGTTTTTACTTTTTAAGGCATACGATATTGAGAATGTTGTTGCTAATACTTTTTAGTACAAAGAAATAACTGAGATGAAGAAATCAATTATTTTTCCTGAAATGAGAAGAAGGTACCTGAGATTTTCTGTAGTTGCCTAGCAACTCTACTGCCCCCTTTCCCTCCCCCTCATCAACTGTCACGATTTAGAAGGAAAGGAATGCAACACTCTTGCCAAGGTTGAACCAAGGAATGTATCTGGATGGGCCACTGGCAATTTAGGTGTGATTCCCTGGCCTATTGTAATAAAATGTGTACTAAATTGCATAATACATACAATATACATATTGCAGAGGAACCTACAGTCAGCTTTGGAGGTTTCCCAAATAATGTATTCATGGATAGATCATTTTCACTGGGGAAGGGAGATGCAAAATAAGAAGTATAATGGCCAAAGTTGGTAGACCTGATGAGATTCTCAAAATAAAAAAAAGATGATAAGTTTGAAAAAACAAGAGATGTTGTGTGCATCAATGTATGGAAAGAAAGATGGTATTCATGAAAGAGAAAATTCTGGAGCAAAAGTTATAAATGGTCTTAGTGTAAATTTATCAAAAAATTATTTTCCCTGCAATGATAAATTTGGCTAGATTAGATTGCAATGTCTTCTTACTCCTTTTCTGCCCTTTGTGTAACACTATTTATTTAACTCAAAACAGAATAAGGGTTGAGGGATATACTTTGCTTTAGTCGCTGCTCCTGTCATCTATTAGTATATTGGCAACATCATTTTTGCCTCACTCTTCAGGACTGAATTTACACCTTTCAATATTATTATGATAATGAGGAGGATATTTTTTCTGCATTGTGTCATTTTTAATTTATTTCACTCTTTGTGGCTGCTAGACTTTTTGAGTATGCCTGTCAGATGGAATGGCAAGTTATAACAGAGGTATTTTTATGACATGATGATAAAAAGTAGACATCTCTGTTAGGCTTACAGGCTAATTAAGCCCAATACAAAAGAAAAAAAAAAGAGGGAAAAGAAGAAAAAGAAAACCAGACAATTTGGGCATTAATTTCTTAACACTTGATTTATCAAAGCCAGCAGAGGAGCATTGGGCTGCTAAAGGACAAAGAATGTCCTCTTGGGAAAGAACTTTTTCCTTGTAGGTTTTTTTGGGGTTGGTGGTCGGTAAAAAGATGGGGAGGATTGCTAACAAATTGGTTGCACAGTAAAAGAAGGAGATGAAAGTTCCTCACAAGTGCTTCTTATCTTCACAAAACAGTTGGTCTCAAATGACCTCAAATCAGGTTTAGGTGACAGTGAAAGGCAGAAGATTCAGGACTTAGCTGAACCTCCTTTACCGCAAGTGAGTTGGAGCAGGAGAAAAAGCTGAACCTGGTTTAAAATCCAACAATTTCTTCAGCTATCAGCCGAGGCAGAAGTTGCAATGAGTTGATGGAGACAATGTAGATAGATGCCCGATTAGCCAACATTTAATTTCAGGGTGGAAGTAGTACAGGGCTCTGCACTCTAATGCCTCATGCCTTCCTCAGAATGATTCTTATAAAACACTTGTTAATTAAATGGTGAGACACCTGGAGGCTTTGCCGGCCTGTGCAGCAGGATTGGGAATGCAGCAGGGAGAGTAAGTGGACTTCCACCCAAGCGATTTGAATATTATTAAGCTATCCATCATTTTGGCATTTGATTTTCATGGATACAGAGAAAATAATAGCTGTACTTCAATCTCTGCATCCCTATCAGCAAATGCAAGCATTAGTAGTTAGATCAGTGATTAATTCAGTTTATTAGTATAAGTACTGCCACTAATTACTACTGAAGCAGTAGGCGTGAGCTTGGGTGGACTCCAGAGGATGGTGGAGGACACGAAGTCCTGGAGGAACGTTGTCCATGGGGTCGCGATGGGTCGGACACGACTTCTCAACTAACAACAACAACAATTACTAGGACATCAATTTGTTAGGCTGAGAAGAAAATTTGTCTAAAAAGTCTAAAGAGACCCACACATCCAAATGAATTTCATAGCACTGAAAACATCTGTATTTTGACTTCAAGTTCTTTAATCCTACAAAATGATTTTTTTCCCCCTGAGGAATGTAATGTACACACATCACATAAAACTGCAGATCAAATTCGCAGCTGAAAAAAGCTCATAGTGTCATGAAATATAATGCAGCAATGAAATCTTTTTGCCGACATGAAAAGTGATTGGAAAGATGCTGTTTGAATATCAGATAAATTTATTTTTTTCCATAAAAGTGTTCTTAAAGATCTTAAGAAATATAATCATCTTCAGCATTTGGGGCTTAGGGTGGAGGGGAGCCATAACAATAGTTAAAGAAACCATGTAAAATGAGAAATGAAAACTCCAAAATCTTCATATGATTCATCTTCAGAAAGATTGTTATTCGTTCTTTAAGTTCTACTTCTTAAAACTTTAGCTGCAGTCTATAAAAGCGTTATATCAGTGACAAAAGCCAGATTTTAAAAAGTGAAGTATCATATTAAAATACTAGTGATTCCAATATATATATATATTTTTTAAAAATATTGGATGCCTCCTTGAAGCAGTTTGGAGATAGTTGCACATCTACAACTCTAAATCACCTAAAGGAGGCTTCCTAGGGAGGATGGATAAATTTTGTGGGATTGAAATCCCATTCTTTTGGTGAGTGTCAAGTTGATGAAAGCTGCATTTCTTCCAATCCAAAGAAACAGAAGGATGGGGATGCATGTCTTAACTTTATTGATCAAGAGTATGTAAAGAATACTGTGATAAAATCACCACTATATGTATATTTCTTTTAGCATTAGTGTTTAAATGGGAAAAAAATGGTTTCACAATTTATTTCAAAATAAAAAAGGTAATTTCTCATGATTGGGATATGGAGTTTATCTCTTATTTGGACTACAATAAGGTGACTTTTTGTGGGAGAAACACACTTTTTTTGCAAAAAGTCTCACATCCCAGCTCCTTTTTAAAAAGTCCCGCTTTTTTTTAGAGTCAGGGAAGCCTAGGAGGAGGTCACGCCCACCTGCTTTCCTCTCCAGCAGCAGGAAGCAAGAAGCAGGAAGGTAGGGTTTTCGGTCACCAGGGGGCAGGGGTGCGCGTGGGGGGCAGCGCCCCCCCCTGACAATCTCTGGTTGTTGGTGGGTTTTTTTGGCTCGGCAGTCAGCGCCCGCTTGCCTGCCCACCCCTGTCGATGATGTCCCACCAAAGGTGTGGGGAAATCTGGTCACTTTAATCTAGGTACAATGTTAAATGCCTTCTTGTGAGTAAGTCCCTTTGAATCAGTGGTGGAATTCAATTTTTTCACTACTGGTTCTGTGGGCATGGTCTAGTGTATGTGGTGTGGCTTGGTGGGCATGGCAGAGGAAGGCTACTGCAAAATCCCCATTCCCTCCCCACTCCAGGGGAAGGATATTGCAAAATCTCTATTCCCACCCAGCTCTGGGGCCAGCAGGAGGTGGCATTTGCCGGTTCTCCGAACTACTCAAAATCCTCACTACTGGTTCTCTAGAACCTGTCAGAATTTCACCCCTGCTTTGACTCCAGTGGAATGTAGTCCCAGATCATTTGATTTGTCTGTAAAAAAAAACCACTTAACCAGATTTTAGTCATTTATTTTACTAAACAGGAAAACAGACATATTGATATTTAGGGCGGGTATGGTAAGATCCACCCCACTCTAGTGATGAATATAGCACACCTTTTGTAATGATTGTGGACCTTAAAACACAGCCTCTTTCTGTGTATATGTACTATATTACTGATTATCTAGTAAAATCTGACTTTTTCATATGAATGTGCAGTGCACTGGGGAATTTTTATGAAGTAAGCATTAGTCAATCTGGTGTCTTTCACATGTTTTCAGAAACAGTACTTATGTCCTATAGTTTGGGTGATCCTGATCAAGGCCTGATAGGATTTGATGCCTAAAATACCTGGATAGGACCAAGCTCTCTACTTTGACCATAGGACAAGGCAGTTTTATGTTGTACTCTGCCTTGTCCTGAAAGATTGTGCAGCTGCCGCCATGGCAGGTTGGAAAGCTGAATATATCTCAAATAACTCTCAGGAGTCATGTTATCCCATTTCTAGGGTTATCAGATAACTGACAAAAGGAGGGCATATCTTCCTTTTTGTCTTCATATTCTCCATCCATTTGGCGTAGGCTTAAAATATTGTCCAGATTTTTTTTGAGGTTTTTTTTAAATTGAATCATTATTACAACAGTAGTTTTTCAAACTTTTGACTATTGTCACCTTATAAATGGTCCGTTTCTTTATTTCACCAACACCTAGATTTACACAATTTATTTCCTAAATCCAGCAATTGATTTCTGCCTAGCTCTCTCCAAATCAACAATCCGTCTAGTCAGTAGATCACGAGTACATATTTTACATTTTCTAATTTCTATGTAATTAGAAAAGTGCCCCATTGCCAATTCTATATTAGCACTAGCATATTTCTCAAAAATATAGGTTTGTTAGAAAAAAAAACAATAATTGAAAAATCAGGCTTTTTGATCCTGGGAAAAGCTAGTTCATATACATGTAGGCAATTTTTCACTGTATTTTTGTTACAGATACCAAGAATGTTCAACAATCAGTGCATCCTTCCCAAGCAAATTTATCTCCTGTTCCAATGATCCATGTGCCAGTTCAGATACCTGGTAGTCCTATTCACTGCTTAATTAACTTAATTATTTCTGTTGTTTGTTTGTTTGTTTGGAAAAAGAGCAGCAGAAGGGTAAGAGATGTAGGAAATTTGTAGGTCCCTGTATTCTGAAATGGCTTTTTCTGAGATCTGTGCCCAAGCAAAGATGGAGGTAAATGGAAGCAGACACTTGTTTTTTTCCTGCATGAGGCTTCCTTCATGCCGAGGAACTTTAAAGAATTCTGTTTTCCTTTTTATAAGAATTACCTTAAGAAGTAACACTGAGGACAGGGAAGGGAACTTGAATTAATTGGACATAAACCTGTCCTTCTGCTGAGGACAGTTTTAATGTTTACTTGGGAATCAAATTTTACAGAGCTGAATAATAAAGATACAAGAAACGCTGAAATGATGTCACTATATTGCATCACTGAGGAATTAATGTTGATGCAAGTTTTAAAGTGCTTATTTGCACAGCTTTGGGCAGGGTAATAAAATGGTGTTAAGATTTATATTGTAAATAGCACCGTAGCAGGACTTTTCCACACACCCTGACAACCCCTGTCAGGTTGCTTTCATTGAGGGGAAAGATTCAGCATTTGGATGTAAATATCCTTCCCTATTATGACCCTGAATATTTAAAATGAGGTAAGAGGTTTGTGTCTGAGTTCTAAAGAAATGATATTAATATGACCAATCTCTCTATACAATCTTTCCTGTTCTTAAGAAGTTTAAGACCCCAATCCAACAATGAAAATGTTTGATTACAAGTTTTGTCCATTATGGCAGCTTAAGTCTATATATCAAATTGTTATGTGAGCAACAGTGAGACAACTCTGGCAGTGATTGCATTACAGCGGCCACAATATGCTCTGGTTTTGATTGCTTTCCTTTTTTATTGCCTCTTAAAAACATTTTTCTGGGCTTTGTGAAAAACGTATTGTGGACATATGCTTCTCAAGCACATTTTGATATGAAGAGATTATTACCTCAGTTCAGAATTAGAAGTCACTTGAATATTGTCTTTCAGCCAGTCTCAATGGGACAGATGCTGAGGAGAACAAATTCCAGGTATCTTCCAACCTCCCATAGTGCATACAAGATTGCACATATTTTAGTTTTATCATTTGTCCAAGAGGTCCATTCCATTATTTTTTTTAAAAAAAAACTAGTTGTATTACTGGCCGAGCAAAACATGGTATAATAATAATAATAATAATAATAATAATAATAATAATAATAATAATAATAATAATAATAATAATAATAATAATA
>JANHFP010005794.1:186874-197991 GCA_032468135.1 Calamaria suluensis | reverse complement strand
TCTCCCTCCCTCCCTCTCTCTCTCTCTCTCTCTCTCTCTCACACACACACACACACACACACATCTCCATAAGGGAAGGTTGACTGTATGATCCATTCTGATTGACTGAAATAAATTAAAAAGGCAACTTATCCCTTATCGTTAGCAAAGAATGTTGTGTACACTACAGGTTCTACATGTCCATCATATTTCTAAAAAAGTAACATATAAAAAAAAGCTTGGTCATTGGGAGGAGGAGTGAAACTGGTAAATTTAGAAGGAAAAAAGTTCCCTACAGGTTGGGACTAACCATGGTCAACAAGTTAAATACAGAGAGACCACAGCTGTGTGGGGCCCTCACAAGCTTCATTTTGGCTGGCAGAGGGTTACAGGAGGCTGCCGCAGATGGAAATGGAACAGGGGAGCCTGTTGTTGCTGGCAGAGCACTTGGCTCTCCACAGGCGCCCCAACACAAATTGACATCAAGCTAGCTATGCCCACCCTGGCCACACCCACTCCAGCTCCCCGAAGTCAAACACAACCCTGATGCGGCCCTCAATGAAATTTGAGTTTGACACCCCCTGCATTAAAACATGAATATGCAGAGAGAGTAAACATTATCTGGTTGCCATTGAAAAAAGTGAAAGTATTTTAGGTTGTAATCTGCAGCTGATTATGTTGCCGTTAAGTAGTGCAACATTTTCCTTCTCAGCTGGTTTGTGCAGCTTTGCATAGCTTTCATGTCCAATTATACATCGGATGCCAGAAATGCGGCTAGACTAATCCAAATATTACTTTCAAAAGAAAAGAAAATCTTTCTGTTTCTATTGCAGTAAACATGGACAGAGACGTGAACAGAGTGAAACACGAAGCCCAGGTATGAAGTTAGGTAGTTGATAGAGAGACTGTTTGATCACGGATAATACATGTATCATTGTCCTATTCATTGTTATGTATTTCCAGCATTGCCATTTTGTTCTCACAAAGTATATAGATACAGATTAACAGAGTTGCAAGGGACCTTGAAGGTCATCCAGTCCACCACCACCCGCCAAAGCAGACCCTACACCATTTTTGACAGATAGTCCAGTCTCTTCTTGAAAGCTTCCAGGGATGAAGCTCCCACAACTTCTGAAGGCAACTTCTGTTCCACAGGTTGATTGTTCTCACTGTCAGAAATTTTATGCTTATTTCCAAGTTGAATCTCTCCTTGATCAGTTTCCACCCATTATTCCTTGTCTGGCCTTCGGGTGCTTTGGAGAATAGCTTGACCCCCTCCTCTCTGTGGCAGCCCCTCAAATATTGAAATATTGCTATCATGTCTCCCCTGATCCTTCTCTTCACTAGACTAGCCCTGCCCAGTTCCTGTAACCATTCATTGTGTTTTATTTTCCTGGACTCCAAGATCACCGCACATGGGGACTACAGTGAAGAAATTAAAAGACGTTTGTTCCTGGGGAGGAAAGCTATGGCAAACCTAGACAGCATACTAAAAAGCAGAAACATCACCCTGCCAACAAAACTGCTTATAGTCAAGGCTATGGTGTTCCCAGTTGCAATGAATGGCTGTGAAAGTTGGACATTAAGAAAGGCTGAGCACCAAAGAATGGAGGCCTTTGAACTCTGGTGCTGGAATCCTGCGAGTTCCTTGGACTGCAAGGCAATCCAACTGGTCAGTTCTAGAGGAGATCAACCCCATCTGCTGTTTACAAGGCCACATCTGGAAGATGAAGCTCAAATACTTTGGCCACCTAATGAGAAGGATGGACTCACTGTAGAAGAGCCTAATGCTGGGAAAGATTGAGGGCAAAAGAAGAAGGGGATGGCAGAAAAGGAGGTGGCTGGCTGGAGTCACTGAAGCAGTAGGTGTGAGCTTATA
Organism: Calamaria suluensis; assembly: GCA_032468135.1. Classification (NCBI taxonomy): domain Eukaryota; kingdom Metazoa; phylum Chordata; class Lepidosauria; order Squamata; family Calamariidae; genus Calamaria; species Calamaria suluensis. The sequence goes on along the minus strand of JANHFP010005794.1, from coordinate 196,133 downwards.
TGGACTCCAGAGGATGATGGAGATCAGGAAGGCCTGGAGAAAGGTTGTCCATGGGGTCATGACGGGTCGGACAAGACAATTCAACAGAATCATATTTTATTTGATCGTTGCTTGTACAAAAGGGTGAGAGACAGGTACCTTGGTCTATATACCAAACAAATGACCTATTGGGATCCCCATATCAAAACAACTTACCTATGTGCGGCCAGAATCTGAAAATAATGTTTAACCCAGCACGGTGCTTAAGCAAAATGGTTTGGTTGAGATTTGCATATGTAGACACCAAAATACAATTTTATCATATTTTATCTATATCTTAAATTATTGTATTTTATTCTAATTTCATCTTAAATAGTATTTTATTCCAATTCCATTTTAAATTGCTTTTATCAAATTTTAGTCATATTTCATTTCTGGAACTTTGCACTTTGATATGGCCCAAAGGCTAATCAATAAATAAAGAATTGGCAAATTGCGTCATTTTTTTTCCAAGTTCAAAATCCAATCTTGTTCCTTTCTGCATTTCAGGACCTGAAAGCCATACCTCTTTACCAAAACCACTGCCCAAAATAATTTTTCAACAAGACTTCCCAAAACCATCTCGGCCTGGTCACAAAGTGAGATCCAGACCTTCTGTTTTAAAGGCAAGTGGTTTTTTTTATGGTTGTTTGAAAAGGCCAAACTTGTAAAAAGGAATGCTAGCTATTAGCGTTTTGTGAAATAGATGGAGCCTCTTTTTATGAAAATCAATGTCAACATAGGATCAACATTTGTAGAAGAAGGAATGGCAGAACTTGAGGGGGGCAGTCAAAAGAGGAATCAGCCTAGAATCTTTACCTAGTCACAAACAGACCACAATCAACCTCTCTTGCTCAAAGGCTCAACTTTAGAGCCTTAACTAATGCCAAAATAGTGCTGTTACTTGAATAGATTCTTGTGCATAGGGATAAGACTAATAACCCAATTCAATATACAGTCCTGATATTTTGCACCTGATAATATTCCAAGTCTGACCTTGGTAAGAATACACTTGGAATATTGCATCCAGTTTTTGTGACTACTATATTAAAAAATGTTGAGACTCTAGAAAGAATGCAGAAAAGAGCAACAAAATGGTTAGGGAACTGGAGGCTAAGGAACAGTTGAAAGAGTTGGGTATATCTACTCTAGTGAAAAGAAGAACTAGGGGTGACATGATAGCAGTGCTCTAATAGATAATAAGGGATAAATGAATTTAAGGGATAAATAAGAGATAACGGGATGGGGGATGTGGTGGCTAGACTGCTGAGCTTGTTGATTGAAACATCGGCAGTTCAGCAGTTCAAATCTCTAGTGCCGCATAACAGGGTGATCTCCCGTTACTTGTCCCAGTTTCTGCCAACCTAGCAGTTTGAAAGCAGGTAAAAAATGTGAGTAGAAAAATAGGGACCAACTTTGGTGGGAAGGTAACAGCATTCCGTGCACATTTGGCATTAAATCATGCAGGCCATGACAGCATAGCTGGCTGGAGCATTCTGGGAGTTGAAGTCCAAAAGTCTTAAAGCTGCCAAGTTTGAAGACCTCTGAGGTAACGGACCTCTGAACTAAAACTCCTCTTCATTAGGCTAAACATACCTAGTTCCCTTAACCATTCATCTTATGGTTTAGCCTCAAGAACTCTTATGAACATCCTTGCTCTTCTCTGAATGTTTTCTAGAGCCTTAGCATTTTTCTTGTATTGTGATGAATTGGAAGTCTAGAGTGTCACTTCTTGTGATCTTGATGCTACCCCTATGTTGATGCAATCTAGACCTTTTTTGGCACTGTAGCACACTGCTGGCTCATACATAGATCCACCTAGATCCCTCTTATAGACAACTACTGCTGGACCAGGGACTGCCTATCTCATACCTGTGCCTGAATGATGGGGGCCTGTTGACCCACATTTGGCAGGGCAGAATTAAACTGACACATTAAAAATATGCAATGCCTCTCAAACAGCTTGATATGCTAGAGAAGAAATTAAATGCAACACAGAGGAGAAAGAAGGAGTAACAGACAAGTTGAGCACAGTTGAGTAAGTGATGAATGCTTCTCATCAAAACACTGGAAGGCAATGTCAGCAAGAATCCACATTTGTTCTCCGGATGATTTAACAAGCACCCTCAACCTATTTGGGTTGGATGCTCTTTTCTCTGTCCCTTTCTCTCCAAACCTTAAAGAATAACACATTGTTTTTATTATTAAATGCACAGCCCCCAACTGAGGGGTTACGGACATCTAAGAAGACCCAGCCAGTCCCTGAGACGCCAGAGCCACAGCCAGCCCCACAGGCACCACAGCCGGCCCCTCAGACACCACAGCCGGCCCCTCAGACACCACAGCCGGCCCCTCAGACACCACAGGCAGCTGCTCAGAAGCCACAGACTGCCACGCCTGCGGGAAGCGGCCCTACTGTGCCCTCTCAGCCAAAACCGCCAGCTAAACCAAAAGTTCCCGAGCCGGAGCCGGAGCCGAGCATCTGGGAGAAGATATTCCCATGTCTAAAGAAAGAGAAACCTCCACCGAAAGAACCTTTGGAGAAACATTTGGTGGCTGTTGCCCCTCCCCCGAAAGAACCGTATGAAAAAACATCCCTGATGGTTGGTGACACACGTTGCATCTCGACGGTGCCTTCACCACCCTTGCCCGAGGAGCCTAAAAAGAAAGCACCAAGCAGGAAGAAAAGGGAGAAAAGGAAGAGTTCATCAACCCACGTCTCGGTACCCAAGGCCGTTTTCTCCATCTTTGATCCCTTGAAAGAACCAGCTGAGATTTACATCCAGGAACATTCTAGGTTACCCAAAGGGATTTTGAAAACCTCAGAGGAAAGAGTGCAGACCAGTAAGTCTGTCTCCATCATCTTGCCGTCAGAAATGGACCAGGCCGAAACACCCCTGGAAAGGGTCCCAAAGTCTTCAAAGACTCACTTCAAAAGTCAGGAGGTATCTCAGGTGCCCAGTGAGAGCTCTGTTCAGTCACTTCCTCAGGAAAGGAAACCTAGCTCCTCACCTCCCGACCGAGCCAAAGAAAAGGAGGAGAAGTCATCAGAGGAGGAAGAGGATTCACCACGTCCCGTTTCTCTCAAATCACAGAAAAAGGCACCCTTGTTTGCCAGGACGAACATTCCTCCAAAACGGAAAGCGAACACAAAAGATTCCACAACCCAGACAGTACCGCCTGATTCCACCTCACTCTCCCTACTTCAGCATCCCTCACCAACCTCGGCCATGAGGCCTACCGAGACCTACGAGGCCTACGAGGCCTACCAAGGCCCACCGAGGCCTACCGAGAAGATGGCGTGCCGTTTACCTGCAGCACACTTCCAACTGGAGATGGCACCTTTGTACATTCCAGCTGTGAAGCATGGACGCCATCCACCTGCCTCAAAGAAAGCTGAGGATGACGCAAAAAAAGAAACTGAAGACAAGCCAGGAGCCAGAGCCGCACCACTGGTGAGATAAATGTCTATGGAGGTTCTCAGTCATCCAAGGTCATGGCTGTCACCAAAGGTGCTTTTTTTTCCAAGAGGCAACTGGACTTTCTGGTTTTTCTTTGAAGACGTTCTGCTTCTCATTCAAAGAAACTTCTTCAGCTCTGACTGGATGGTGGGGAATGGAAGGATTGATATTCCTTGCAGACAGCTGGTCATCTGCATCCTTTTTAGAGAGTCATTGAGGCCACTTGGAGGTTTATCTGTGTCTTCAGAGTCACTTTAGTAGCACAAATGGGTGTGTCTTCTTGGAACTGCTGAAAGGACCGTGTTGTAGAATGGAGATAGAGTCAAAATTGAACAGCCCTCTCTCAACAGATATCATCTATCTCTAGTCTTCAACACGGTCCTTTCAACAGTTCTAAGAAAGCTCCACACCCATTTGTGCCACTCAGGTGACCCTGAGGACACAGAGAACCTCCAGGTGGCCTCAATGACTCTCTAAAAGAATGCAAATGACCAGCTGTCTGCAAGGAATATCAATCCTTTCATTCCCCACCATCCAGTCAGAGCTGAAGAAGCTTCTTGGATGGGAAGTAAAATGTCTTCAAAGAAAAACCGGGAAGTCCAGTTGCTTCTTGAAAAAAAAGCACCATCAGGACACTGATGAGCTGCTGATAGATTTTCTTGCAGTTGTTTTTCCAAGCCTCCTCATTTAGAGATGACATTTGGTGGGCCCAATGATCAGCAATTTTTTGGGGTCCGCCCCCCCAAGATTGGTCTGGGCTTCCGTATTTTAATTCCCCTTTGAGGAATTATTTGAAGAAGGAAAAAACCCATTTTTTCCTTTTACTCTTTCTTTTAGTAGCTGCCTTGAATGCACTTTCTGGATGGAAAAACAAGATGCAAATCTAATACTAAAGTTGCATTTTTATTTTGGAATTTTCATTAAGTAAAATCCCACCCATCCAAGACGTATTGTTATATATATAATTCTTTTGCCACTTCATGAGGTAAAAAAATATGGATTGGCTTACTGCAAAATGGTCTTGTTTGTTCTCTTCTTGACATTTTCTGCTTGGGTTTAATTAATTCTATATTTGCCTTGTCTTTTTTCCCCCCCAGCCTGGAGCAAAATGGGTTCATAAATTTCTTTTTTAAGGATTGGGCCAGCCTTCTCCGGAAGTTCCACAAGCGATCAACTGATCACTTTTTATGAAAAGCAAAAATAATAATAAAAAAACTTTTCCATCAGCATCCAGTGATTTATAGATTTTACCTTATGTTTTAATAATAAACATAATGATTGCACTTCTGCATAGGACTTTATAGATTGATATACTTGGGTTAGGATTGCCAGAACTGAGGATTCATATCTGAGTGAGGGTATGATAGGATGTCATAATAAACCTAGCAAGGGTGTCTTCCAAAGAGATCCAACCCAGATTTCAATCAATGAACCCGTCACCTGCTAGGGTTCCATGGCTGAAGGTAGACTTGAAATTGGGAATCTCCTGTCTTATCTCATATCTTAACTTACAATACTACTTTGATCTCTTATCCTTCTCTTGATCCTCCTTCCCCTGTTCCTCTTCCTGTTCCTGCTCCCACTTACTATTTCCCTGCCTTCTAGCACTGATGATGTTCCCTAGCTAGGTAATGAAATGTCTGCCAAAAGACAAGCAATCTTAGATAATACCAAGAACCCCACAGTTGTCCTTCTCTTCCTCCCACATACAACTTCCCTGCCTTCTACGTTAGCACTGATGATGTTCCCTAGCTGGGTAATGAAATGCCTGCAAGGACCCCACAGTCATTGTCGTCCTCCTCCTCCAATGATCAGTTTGCATTTACAGGCAAGTCTTCTTCACTTCAGTTTCACATTTACAGATTAGAAACAAGGCTGTAACAGTTTGATAGTCCTGAGATGGCATGAATTGAACAATGCTGCCATCTTCTGACCGAAAAAGGAAATAAATCCAATGAAAAATCAAATACCACATTGAAGGAAGTATAGCAGAGCCGTGTTAGTCTATAGCCGTGATGGCGAACCTATGGCATACGTGCCACAGGTGGCACATAGTGCCCTCTCTGTGGGCACGTGAGCCATCGCTTCAGTTCAGCTCTGCCACACATATGCCGCACCTCCCACCGGCCAGCTGGTCATAGGGTCTCTGTATGCATGCACAGGGGGACAGGGGGTGCATGCACAGGGGGGAGCAGGGCATGTACAGAGGCCTGTGCATGCATGCATTGGGAGGCATGCACAAGGGGACTGCATGCACAAGGGATTTTGGGGGTTCGGGCACGCTCATGCGCATTTGTGCACAAACATGTGGATGCTTTGGGCACTTGGTCTGGAAAAGGTTAGCCATCACTGGTCTATAGTAACTACAGATCAGAAAGAGTCTAAGATCGTTTTTTTTACAACTAACAAATTTTATTAAACGGCATAAACATTTGTGAGATACAGCTGTCGAAAGCACTGAAGGGCAGGACAAGAAACAATGGATGAAAACTAATCAAGGACAGAATCAACCCAGAACTAAGGAGCAATTTCCTGAGAGTAAGAACAATTAAGCAGCTCCTGAAGGCAAGGAACAGCTTGCCTTGAGGAGTCATGAAGTTGCTTCAAAACTAAGACAACATTGGAAAGTCACTTGTCTAAAATGGGATAGGGTCTCCTGCTTGAGGAGGGGGCTGGTCTAGAAGACCTCCAAGGTCCCTTCCAGCTTTGATGGATGGATGGATTAGTGATTCAGTCTTGCCAGTGTTAGATTTGTCATGTCAAGCATAGGTCTCAGTCTATTTGGCCTTTATTTATCCTCAAAACAGAATAGACAAGTGGTTGTCCAGTCTCTTCTTAAAAACCTCCATCAATGAAACACCCACAACTTCTGAAGGCAACCTGTCTACTCAAAATTTCCCTCTACTGATCTAGTTTTTCCTTTGAAAATTCTTCATCTAAGGGAATTAGAGATGACATCAGCAATGGAACGTCTTCTACTAGAATGTTCTCAGGCGGTTTGTGACCTAACGATATTCACATGGCTTCTTCTTCACCTTGGCTACCCCTATTTCACTTCTATTCTACCTCGGCCTTCTAAAATGTGTTCTTGTACAAAGACTTCCCCAGAAAGACCATAAAACCTCAGTTTGGTCAACATAAGGCCACTTGGATATTGATGGCGACTAGGATAATGGAGCATCTGATACAGTCTTTATACAAAATGTCACCAAGCCTTCAGATCAGGGGTGAAATTCATTTTTTTAACTACCAGTTTGGTGGGCATGGCATCAGTTGCTTTCATCTACCAGTTTCTAAATTAATGAGAGCGGATTAGCATTATTTTAAGATCCCACTTTACCACTGTTGCAGAACTTAGGTTTTATAATGGCACTCTATGGTACTGTACTGCTTTATTGGGTTTAGCTTTGTCATATTTTATTTTTGTGTTTATTATATTATGAGACGATAAGAATGATTCCTTAAAGAAGCAGCTTATAAATAATAATTAGAAAGGAGGAAAAACGTTTGCTTTAGGTATCTGTTCTAAGATACCTAAAATGTCAAAATGTCAAATAACAAAATGTCAAGTTGAAACTTTATGAATTCATTTTTTTTATTCTAGTAGACATGGACCTTTCTATTTAAAGGCATACCTCACAAACATTCACAGTCCATACCTATGTTGTCTTTGGGGAAGGGAGGGAGGGAGGGAGGGAGGGAAAGAGAGTCAAAGAACAAATCTCAGTGCAACAATTTCACTTTTAGAGGATGCAAGAAAATCCAGTTATTACTGCAAAGATCAGATGCCTGCAGAGAAATTTGGAAGAAATTTTAACCTGCTTCTCATCTGCATTTGCAAAATGCATTTTCATGATGATAATGGTGGTGGTGATGATGATGGAGGATGGAGGATGATGATAAAGTTCAGAATTGGATTATTATCTTTGCCACTGCCCCCAGGGCACCTATAGCAAGGCATGGTTTTGTTTGATTAATTAGAGGTGTGTTGCAATGTAATAATGTAAACTCTGGCTCTTACAATATTTGCATATGTTATTGCAACACAAGTACAAAAGCACAGGAGTTTGTATTGTAATGCACACTTCATCACTTGTTGCTGTTCTGCAGATGCCTACAGTCGTTACTTTAGAGAAGGTAGCTGGTTGGGTGACTATCCTGACAGGAATTGATTGAGTGTTTAATCTAAATTCACCACAATTTGATGTGGTGGTTGCTTTTCTAATGTGTCTACCATATTTGTGTGTATGTGACTCAGAGTCACATATGTAAGATATTTACATTTACAAATAAATGAATACATGTGGAGTTGGGTAAAATAAACACCTCTCAATATTTTTCAAGCTAACACCTTCTACACCTCTGAGGAAGCCGAGCTGAACAAAATGGAGGATTAATTATTTCTGCCAGACTTCATTTTTCAGCCTAACACAGTTGAGAAAATATTTATGAGGGAATGAAGTTTCCGTTTGCCCAAATAATTTATCAGCTTACTTTGAAAAATAGAGTTGACCTAAACATAGATATGGGACAGAATTTAGTGAATGTAATATAGGACCCAAACAAAGTCTGGTTTCTCTTGTCAGATGAACAAAATATTGTCTGATTAGCAACTTATTACTGTAAAAACATCCTAAAGAGCCTTAAACACCTCTCACTTGTGATCAATTGTCGTAGCACGTCAATAAGTAACGATATGCTCTGTTTCCCACTACTACTATTCCTGTGGGATGTAATGATACATCCTGTCTGTCCATTTAGTACCAGTCTTCTCCTGCATCAAAGGATGGGTTTTTGCTAGCACTTACCATGTTATTCAGGGTCAATGGAAGACAGCTAGAAGGGGAAGGGTTAGATGATGCATACACAGATAGACAGTTCCTTCCAAAGTGATACTTTACTATACATAATGGATGAACATCATCTGAATAATCCAATAACAAACATTGCTGATGAAAAGTAAAGCAAACTGACTAAATATCCTGCCTCCTTTGGGCAGGGTTAAAGGAGACCGTAGTGCAGAAATACAATGAATAAACCCCTTATGTGTCCAAGTCTTCAAGGGGGGAAAGAAAATAAACACATTTAAACACAAGGAACCTGGTGAAGCTTGAAAGTGTTTTAATTATTTTGATGAACGAGGGAAAGAGGGGTTCTGTGGGAACTTGCTGCGTCAGCAGAATGTGATAGGTGCTGTCATGCTGGCTATATTTGTGTGTGTGTGTGACAGAGAGAGAGAGAGAGAGAGAGAGAGAGAGAGAGAATTTACAATGCACAAGTGGAAGGAGTGGGAAAATAGGGGTGGGGATGTGATAGTGGTGGAGGAAAGAGCAGTACCCCTGAGGTGCAGATGGATTGGAACCCTGTATTCTGGGCTACAGATAGAGGTCCTAAAAGCCCTCTGTGCATGTCTGGTTTGTCTCTTCAAGTGATGTCCCCTCTTTCTCCCAGATGATGGTCTTATTCCAGGCAGGTCTTGCTTCTGGTAGGTGATGATGTTGATGTTGATTAGGGAATGACCGAATGTGTATTTTTCATCTGATACTGAATCTGGATATTTTAGGTGACTATTTGCAGATTCTGGATCCGGATCGGATGTTGTATGTGACAGCGACAGAAGCTCCGCCCCAAAGCTCCGCCGTTCCCCTGAGGATTTCGGGACTGTCGCTTTGGACAATGATGGAAGCCTCTGAGGCAGAGCTTGAAGCAGTGGGAGAAGGGGACGGTAGAAGCTCTGCCCCAAAGCACCCACTGCTTCAAAGCCGCTGTGAATCTTTTCG
>JANHFP010005794.1:163557-175095 GCA_032468135.1 Calamaria suluensis | reverse complement strand
ATGTAAATTGAAATAATAAATAAATAATTAAATACATACATACATACATACATACATACATACATACATAAACAAATGAAAAGCACAATAAAAAATTAAACAATAGTTAAAACAAACCATGGCTTAGTATGTGAGGAGTCTTCTTTACATTGGAACCTGACAGTTAGCTTTTCCTAACCTGGCATCCTGCAGGTATTCTAGGACTATAACTCTAAAAATCCCTTGTTAATCAAAATCTAGGGAGCAACCTAAGTGCTGAGGATGGAGAGGAAGAAGGAGTTAACAACAGTTTCTTCCCGGTCAAATAGTATTTTATGATTTGCAATACATTGACAGCAGTGGTGGGTTTCAATTTTTTTTACTACTGGTTCTATGGGCGTAGCTTGGTGGGCATGGCAGGGGAAGGATATTGTAAAATCCCCATTTCCTCCCAATCAGCTGGGACGTGGGAGGCAGAGAATAGATGGGGGCAGGGCCAGTCAGGATTTTTACTACCACTTCTCCGAACTACCCAAAATTTCCACTACCGGTTCTCCAGAACTGGTCAGAACCTGCTGAAACCCACCTCTGACTGACAGACATTTTTAATGGGGCTTCCTGATATGCTCTCAAAATCTTAACTGTACAGCTCATGTTTCCCTTATCATTTTCATCTCCTCCATTCATTTGCTTTTTGCAGGGATTATTAGGACCGTATATCTTTTCAAACTATAAAACAGTTGTAAGACAAACTGTTGGGATAGAAGGAAAACTCTCCTACTAGAGAGCCCCTTGTGGATCTGATAAGAATCTAAATCAGAGGTCTCCAACCTTGGCAACTTTAAGACTTGTGGACTTTAACTCCCAGAGTTGAAGTTCACAAGTCTTAAAGTTGCCAAGGTTGGACACCACTGATCTAAGCCACTGTTTAGTCAGTCTGAACAAAGGTGAGATAGGTGAAGGAGGGGATTCTGGCAGTTGGAAGTCCATCCACCCATCTCACAGTGTCTGTGGTTGAGAAAAACACTGCTCTAAACAAAGAGGAGCTGTTTTCCTTGGTTTCCCCGAACTGTTTGTTTACGCACAAACAAAGAGGTTTGTACTTGCCATCTGTACTCTGTCAGGGTCTGTCCTTCTCTCCTCCCAGCTCCAGGGCAAACACAGTAGCATCTTTCAGCCTGCAGCAGCCAGAATATTCCAGTCTGTTCTGGATGCCTTCAACTGCATGGGACTTCTCCAAGGAAATTCACTCACCCTTTAACAACTCTGCCTGTCCTTGGACCACAACCCTTGATGACAGCCGTTTGTACAAGAATGTGATGAAAAATAATAATAATTCAAATGACTGCAAACACGGCCATGAAAATATACAGAAAGTAATCCATAACCAAGTGAAAACTATAGCCTATTATATCCGTGATGGTGAACCTATGCCATGCATGCCACAGGTGGCACATGGAGCTATATTGGTGGGCACGTGAGCACAGTGATAAAGTAATTGTTGGAGTTCATGGAATGGGTGTGGGCATGTAGGCGACACCCCCCTGCCACGTTTCCCCCGCTTTTGGCACTCGATGGCAAAAAGGTTAGCCATCACTGGCCTATATATAGCTTCTTTGTTGGTTTTAGTTTCAAGCTTCCCCATCCTGATAAAGGACCCTTTTTGCTAGTTTGGAATGAGAGCATGCTTAGAAAAAGGACAGAGATTGACCCAATAGCCTTTGAGGTCCTGAATTCTGAGCCCCTTGTAGCCAACATACTCTATATCCATAGTGGCTGCTGTAGCTCAGCTTTTGCAAGAATCTGTTTTCAATATGGGGGAGAAACACATTATAACACGATTGCTACTTTTAGAAGCCCATTGCCAATTAACATAGAAAATACCCAGGATATAAAAAGAATACTTATCAGACCGTGTTAATTTGGGCCATGTTACTTTTAATTTATTAAAAGGGAACAACAACCTTTCCCAGAGCCAACTTTAGCCTTGAGTTCAGCACCCCACCCTGCAACTCTTTCTCCTTTTTTTTGCCCTTTTATTGAACAGCTGGGATGAGGTCACCAGCCTGGAATTTGAGCAATAGTTAATGTGCAGCTCTGCTGTGTCCTGCAGACGGTCTCGGGCTCATTTGCATAGTCTTTCAGTGCTTCTTTGGGTCATGGGGACAATTGGTGATCTTCGCAGGAATCAAAAGAAAGAACCTCTAGGGTTCTCTAGGTCACCAACTGGTGGTCCTTGGACCACTGGTGGTCCATGAGAAAATTTTCGTGGTCCAGACAAAAATTCTTTGCATTTTTTATATTGCACTAAATGCTATTTATCTTTTTTTAAAAATTCATATTAGTGGTCTGCAAGATTTAAAATTGTGAATCTGGTGGTCCCTGAGGTCCAAAGGTTTGGTGACCCCTGCTCTAGGCTCAAGAGAATGAAATTATTCTTCTTAATTAGATACTATTTGTTTACAAATGTCGCTGGAATGGAACAAACATGCTCTCTCTCTCAATGAAGAATTGAAACACATCTTTTCTTTCCCCTAAAATGAGGTTTGAAAGGTCTTAAAATATAATTTGTGTCCATGTAATTTATTTATCTAAGGCTCTCAATCAAAATAATATTGAAAAGATGGGGAATCAGCTGTCGTGCATGATTTAGCTAGAAAGCAGGATTTGCAAAGCTAAATCCCTCTGATCGTCGGAAATACCGGTTCAGAGAAACCGGTAGCTTTTTTTAAAAAAAACTCAGCTTTGCTGGCTGAGGAATTCTGGGAGATGAAGTCCACAAGTCTTAATGTTGCCAAAGTTGGAGACCCCTAATCTAGATTGTGGACATTTTAGAGCTTTCCTTCACTATACTGGCTTGTTGCACACTGTAATGAGTGAAGGTACAACTTAACATAGTCAGATCAGAAGTTTTGCTTGCAGACAGAGAAATGTCCACCCAGAAAAAAACAGACAGCCTGGCTCAATACCTGGAATCCAAGGAGCATCACAGCTTATTGGGACAACTGTAGAGACATATCTGACTCTGGTGCAATGGACAAGAATAATGATAAAATGTACCTATCTCACTTCTGGCTCAAGTAAAGAAAACTACAGTAGGATTCAAAGCATCTAAATACAATTGCTATATATCACTATCTCAAAAAGAACAGAGAATTGTACTTTGGGTTCCTTTTAAGAAGATCACATAACAAACCTTGCTTTGAAAACCACTTGCAATGCTATCCCACCTACCATGATTAAGAAGATTGCTCAAGAAGATTGCTCTTGTACTAATTGGGACATAATTAAAAAAAAATAAAACCCCTAGCTCCATGTGGGCATAGAAACCTTCCAAAATAAACTTTTCTGAGGTATCCTCTGAACACATGACAGGGTCATGCCACAGGCTGCTTTCTAACCAGTGTGACTCTGATTTTGTCTGTGCATCCCACTTGTAGTTCAATCCTGACCGTCTGAAAATGTTGCTATATTTTCTTTTTAAGGACATAAATAGCTAAATGACAGAGAAATGCTATCACCCAATAGAGTTAAAAATAAACTGTGTGACGTATGACACATATCATGTGGCATTGTTTCCTCAAAGTTTCCTGTGTGGATAGAATGTAATTCTAATCATGCAGAAATCTGCTACGCTAACCATGCAACTTTTCCAGAAAGCATAGGTGGGAAATATATTATCACGTAAAGGTTACTGTTGTTTTTAAAAGGTAAATGTTTCCCTCACACATATTTGCTAGTCCTATTCGGCTCTAGGGGGAAGTACTCCGTTTCAAAGCCGAAGAACCAGCGCTGTCTGAATATGTCTCCGTGGTCATGTGGCCGGCATGACTAAAACACGGAATGCTGTTACCTTCCCACCAAAGGTGGCCCCTATTTTTTCTACTTGCATTTTTACGTGCTTTCGAAACTGCTGGATTGGCAGAACCTTGGACAAGTAACGGGAGCTCACCCCATTACATGGTACTAGGGATTCGAACTGCTGAACTGCCGACCTTCCAATCGACAAGTTCAGCTGTCTTATCCACTGAGCCACCGTGTCCATTTATCACAGCTTACCCATGCCCTTTTTGGGAAATAGATGGCTTCTAATTCTATCTTCTCTTTCTTCTAGATATACCATTTTCCTTAATTAGCTTTATAATCAAGAAACACTATACAGAATAGGTTGTATCAGGGGGATTATGGAATGCTACAACACAATCCATCAGCCTGGAGCTTTTACAATGTTGCAAACTAAGGTATTTCTCTCCTTTATACTTTGACTGTGGTATTTTCAGGTGAAGGTCCAGAACATCTGGAAATTTCCACCTCAAGAAAGATGGATGTAGGCAGGACTAACTCACCTAGCCTGTTTGAAGGATTCCTTTTAAATAACATCCTCAGAAGGCTCTGTGCTTCAGGGCTAAGGAATTGTGGCATTCCAAGTTTTGCTCTGGGAAAAGAGAAAATTCAGATTCAAGAAGTGCTTTCTAATTAAAAAAAATCAAATGCAAACAATTTAAGGGGCGTGCATAAGAGCACCAGCGTGCTACCGTTCCTGTCTTAATGTTTTTCTTTATTTGTATTCAATTTTATATCCAATTTATACTTATATATATTACCTAGTATGTAATTGACAAAAATAAATAAAAAATAAAAATAAATAAATGGGCCTTTGAACAAGTGTTTCCCACTGCACACTGTGATTGTTCAAAGAGACAAGAAATTATTGTTCTAATTTAAGTACCTGGTTTCCCCGAAAATAAGACCCAACTGGAAAATAAGTCCTAGCATGATTTTTTTCAGGATGCTTGTAATATAAGCCCTACCCCCCAAAATAACCCCTATTTAAGATTGGCAGCCAGATGGATGCATTTAGTACCGTATTTTCCCCAAAATAAGCCCTAACCAAAAAATAATGTGTGTCTTTTGGAGTAAAAATTAATATGAGACCTGATCTTATTTTCAGGAAAACACTGTATTCTAAAAAGGTGCATTTTAGTAGCTTATAACAAAACAGCACTCTTGGCTGTAGCTTCAATCCTGCAATACTGGCCCAATGTCAGTCAGCTGGCTTCATGCCTAAGGAAAACTAGAATTCACAGACTCCCATTTCTAGCCTGGTGCCTTGAATCACTACACCACATTGTGTCATGCCTCTGTCAGCATCCACTCAGAAGAACAAGAGGAACAGCTGGCAGAGATCAAAGTGTTAGAGGTAGGGGCTGCAGACAAAGGTGGGGAAGAGGGCCAGGCTGGGCCAAGTGGGGTGGAGGCAGACCCAGAGAGTAGGAGTTCAGATGAGGAACCAGGACCACCTCCTCTTCATCCTAGGCAGAGTAGGCAAGAGAGGAGGAGATTACAGAAAGGCTTACTCAGGAGAAAATGACTGATGGGACACAGCTGTGTCAGTGGCTTTATAAGCAAGCGTTTTGCAAAGGCTTGCTGCTGGAGTCAAAGCTGAATTATCCTGAGTTGTTCATCGTGGTTTCTGACATTCTTGTTTCCCTACCCAGTTTATGGCAACTAGCCATTAATTTTGCTTATCACCTGAGTGATTACTTCGACTGGAAGCATGACTTCATCTTGCCTGCAGCCAGCCAGTTTGACGTCTGTGTATCTTTTTCTTACTTGTATCTATTATGGAACACTTCACAAATTTGCGTATCATCCTTGCGCAGGGGCCATGCTAATCTTCTCTGTATCATTCCAATTTTAGTATATGTGCTGCCGAAGTGAGCAATGTGTATCTTTTTGTTCATGCCAAAGAAAACAGACCTTACCAGAGACTTTGGGGGAGCTGGGGTTGATGTTTAATAAAGACTATTATTAAGAACTGAGTTGTGTTCCTTTCTGTAAAGCACGCTGGATCATCAGACATTGCTTCACATTGTCTTCAAGTCAACCTTGACTCTGGTGACCAAATTGGCACTGATTTTAATATCAATTTATGGCATTTCTATCTTGTTTATTGTCTGGCGTTTTACCGGCTATTTTGCACAAAGAACACTGGTCATTCCTCAACCAATTTCCCACAACATGAGCAGGAAAACTTTATTACTGGTCCTTTATTGGACAGGGCTATCCTAAGGCAGGAGTCCCCAACCCCAGGTCACAGCCAACTACCAGCCTGTGGCCTATTCAGATCTGGGCCGTGTGAGAGGAAGGCCGGCCCGTACATGTTGAATGAAGTTCAACTCGCACAAGCGGCAGAGTGGTGGGCCAGCAGATATACACACATGCAACATCCCACCCCTCGCACACCCCAGTTTCCCCCCCCCCCAAGCCAGGCTGCCAGGCCGCCAAGGTTGGTGACCACTATCCTAAGGATTAAGATTAAGCCAAAGGCTTCAGTTTTAAAAATGGATAAATATCTTTATGTATTTTTATGCTAGGGTTCCCTGACCAGAAGCCATTAAGAGAAGTTTTGTTTTGCTTTGATAAATATTTGAAAGTGAATTAAAACCAGAAAACCTGAAATAAAACTATCCTATCTCAAAATCAGTCATGTCCGCCCATGGTGAAATTTTCAAACAGCTTAGATCATGAAGGATTTTGGGCAGGGGTAACGTTTATCCCACTCAATAATCAGTTTATCACCTCAATAACATGTATTACATGCCATTTTTTGTTAACCTGAAAATACTTTAGCAATGGAACAGAACAGAAAAATACTTACTTGAGTATCATATTCATAGTTTCATTTCGGTCTTTACCTTGGAAAGGTAAAGTACCGGTAAGCATTTCAAACTGAGAAAAAAAACAAAAGACCAAAAACATTTAGAAAACAAACTAATAAACAGGACTTAAGCTTCTAGAATTGAGATTTCTTACTATAAAATATTGTGAAGACAGACTAACTTGCACTGAAACACTAACAGAATTGTTAAATTCATAATAGATAATAGATTTATTATGCTAAGTAATAAATCTATATTAAACCATTTTGATAACATTAAATGCCTTCTAAACACTTTGCACTAATACAGATTTGATTAATTTAAGATATTTAAATAGTCAGACCAAACTATGATGACTGAAAATACATTTATAACTTTGTTTAAAGAGTTAATGACAACCATAAACACTTCATTATAACCACATTTACTATAGCATTGTGTAATATGTTTTTCAACAACCAATGCTGGCTTAAGTGTTCCTTCCACAGATATTTGGCTCAAAAAATTAACATAAAGTGTGTTCAGTTCATTTTCTGTGATGATGTAAGCTTAGCAGCAGAAATATTATAATTATAAATTATAACTTATTAGGTAAAGGTTCCCCTGCACATGCATGCTAATCATTCCTGACTCTGGGGGGCGGTGCTCATCTTCATTTCAAAGCAGAAGAGCCAGCACTGTCTGAAGACGTCTCCGTGGTCTGCATGTTACCTTCCCATCAAAGGTGGTCACTATTTTTCCTACTTGCATTTTTACCTGCTTTAAACTGCTAGGATAAGTAACAGGAGCTCACTCCATTAAGCAACACTAGGGATTCAAACTGCTGAACTGCTGACCTTTACATCTCATTAAATTAAATATCACTGAATATTTCTGACTCCTGGCATCTTATAAAATATAATATAATAAACCCCCCATGTTAAGGGTATAAAATAAAATAAAAATAAAACAAAACAAAAAACATTCATTGCAATAAAAACCCAAACAAATAAATATATTTAACTCCAAAATATCAAAACCCAATTATAATAACAATACTTCAATTTGTGTGGTTCTTTGTGCTTTCTGAGGTTAGTAGTTTTCTTGGAGATGTTTCCTCACCAAACTAGACAACATCATCATGCAATTATTGATGATGTTACCTAATAGGGTAATGAAATGTCTGCAAGAAAACAGCCAAGCTCAGAGAGCACCAAAGACGCCACAGTTCAACCCTGCAAAATGCAAATATCCCCTTCTATCATTCAAGCATCGGGAATATCAAATGCTCATGACATGCAAACACAAAATTGGGCCATTAATGCACAGTACCATGAGAACGCCAAACGACCACCAATCAGCACTTTGGTTGTGGCCTCGCCTGTTCACAACTTCAGGGGCCATGTATTCGACAGTACCGCAGAAAGAATAGGCTTTCTTTTCTTGGTCAACCGATTCTTTGCTTAAGCCGAAGTCTAAAACAGCATCACAAAACACACACCAAGCAACGAAATTCTGAGCAAACATCAGTCATAGAAAGAAGAAGGTTAGCATGTAAGTGTTAGCATGTAGGTACGATGGCCCTCCAGCTGTCATGAAAAATCTACTTTCCTCAACCTTACCCAATGAGAAGTGGGGATGGAAGGTCATGGTCTCTTCATGATCTCTTCTTAACCTCTTATCCAGTCATGTGTCAAGATAGAAACTCTAGCCCTTTTGTATTTGCATTGTAATGTTGCATGCAGGAAATAAGAGGCTGAGCTTGCAACATGTGGTGATGCTCATGTCATCATTTTGACCAGTGGTGAAATCCAAATTTTTTTACTACTGGTTCTGTGGGGGTGGCTGTGATAGGGGAAGGATACTGCCATATCCCCATTCCCATCCTACTCTGGGGCCAGCCAGAGGCGGCATGTGCCTGTTCTCTGAACTACTCAAAATTTCCACTACTGGTTCTCCAGAACCTGTCAGAACCTGCTGGTTTTGACCAAATATCTCTTTGCTGCAGAGCCAACAAGATATCTCTTTGCTGCAGGACCAACAAGACCTGAAAGCTGAGTTTCCTTTTAGTAGACGAATACCCAACACTGGCACCCAACAATGAACTCTTAAATTAATTCCTAAATAAAACAATTAAAATGGCCCATGCAAGCCTGTTCAAATCCCCACAAGTTGAATAATGACACAACCAAGTTCTAGTGCTATATTTCCTCTCCTTTCCTAGTTCCAGTACATGAACTCATGATTCACTGATGTTACAACTTTATACTTGGTTTGAAGAATGCATTACAGATAAAGTTGGCTATGACTATGCATCACCCGTAAATATATGGACTTGTTTTAGATGTAAAAGCAATATGACTCACCACTGGGTCCATGAAAAGTTGGAAGGGGGGAATTGGTTTGGACTTAACTCTAGTCCAGTTTCTGGAAAGCTTCATCAATCCAGGCCTTTGATTTGGCTATCAACCTTGATAGCTTTTAAGATTTGTGGACATGGCTGGCGGGGGAATTCTGGAGATTCAAGTCCACATAGCTCAATTGGTTCCCAAGGTTGAGACACACTGCTTTCATCTCTGCATGGCTTCCACCAATGTTCAAGTGACAGATTTATACAACGGTACAAAGACCAAGCTAAAATTTTCAACAGTGTATCTTTCTCCGAGTGGAGAATTTCAACATAACACAAGCCTTTCTCACAAATGTATTGAATATATACATACGGTAACTTTTTTCTCCCACAAAAAAGCAGAATCCATGCAGAGTATAATTGTATACTCATTTCTGCTCTCCCTATTTTAATATTATCAGCCCAGAGTGCAGCAAGCCAGCTAACACAGCTTTTCTTTGAAGGATGTTTATAGTTCGCAGGTGTCATTTTTAGTCAACATTCAGCGATAAAATGTACTCTCAGCTACCTGGAGTTAAGTGCCGAATTAGAATAATGAGGATCAGTATTTCTTCAATAGCCACTGTCTGATTTTTAAATTAATTGCATTTCTGCGATTAGAGAGTGGTGTTGTTGTAACACTTGTTTTGATTAGTTGTTTTATTATCTTACTGGAGAATTTGTTTTGCTTTTATTTTACATACATATTCGCCCTAACAGTTGGTGTCTAGGAAATGTTATAAATAAGCAATTACTTTTTGACAGATCCAAACAGAATGGTGTCTTATGAAGCACACCAGATAGTCTAAACAGCATGACCATAAGAATGAAAAACACACGAGAAAAATCTACATTCCAGAAAGGCTGAAAATGGGTAAGAAATCCACATGGCTGCCTCTGAAAGTACAACATACACACGATATCAGTGGAAAGGCTGAGTTAAACTACTTTTAACTCATTTTAATGGTTCTGTTTGAATGAGGTGGATTGTTTAGCTTTGTGCTTTCGTAGCCCAGATTCTCAAGCATGAGAGAGAGAGAGAAGCTAAGAGAGGTGTAATGTTTTAACGTGCATCATGTTAATTTCAACCAACATTTGAAACTTGATCACTACCACAATTAAACATTGAGAAGCAAATGGTTGACCAAGTGCTAGAAACGAAATGGAAGAAGGTTTAAGCTTAGGTTTGTGTCATATGAAACAAAAAAAATGTTAACAAGTTATATTTATCTAGTTATTTACTAAGCACATCTAGAAAGAGTGCAGAGAAGAGCAACAAAGATGATTAGGGGACTGGAGGCTAAACAACGGTTATGAACAACAGTTGTTGGAATTGGGTATATCTACTTTGATGAAAAGAAGGACTAGGAGAGACATGATAGCAGTCTTCCAATATTATAGTTTCCACCCATTGCTTATTATCCTCCCCTCAGGTGCTTTGGAGAATAGTTTGACTCCCTCTCCTTTAGGGCAGCCCCTGAGATATTGGAATGCTGCTATCATGTCTCCCCTAGGCCTTCTTTTCATTAAACTAGACATACCCAGTTCCTGCAACCGTTCTTCCTATGTTTAGCCTCCACTCCCCTAATCATCTTTGCTTAAAGCTTTGTAAAAACAAACACTCTTCCGCTTCATTATACACTGAAAGTTCTAGCTTTGCAGTGAACAATCACACATTTCCAAGCCTGTTTTTGCACATACTGTAGAGTTCTGTTACTGGGCATTATACTTTGATGTTACTTGTTTACTATGATACCAGCTGGCAAATGTACTTACAGGATGTAGTCAGGGAAATCAAGAGGACAACCACCATGATCGATGCACCACCTGTTGTGTATGTGTACTCAAAATGGGTCCAGGTTATTTGAAGGACCATCTTTTCCACTTCCCTTCCTTAAAGAGGTCCATCTAGTATTGTGATGGCAAACCTATGGCATGTGTGCCAGAGATGGCATGCAGAACCCTCTCTGCTGGCACATGTGCTGTTGTCCCAGGTCAGATCTCTGTGGCATTTCTTTCATGAGCTTCTGTTTCCCTACAAATGACGAAGCAGAAACTCACAAAAGAAAAAGACGTACCTCTTGCTATGCTGCTGGTGGTGGTATGCCCCAGCTTTCCAGGGACAGTTGGTCTTCAGGTCTGTTGCACATGCGTGCATGTCCACATATCTCCACACATGCGTGCATGCATGTCAGCACATGCACGCCTTTCAGTTTGGGCATGTGTGCATATGCAGTTTAGGTTCACCATCACTGACCTAGCGGGACCAAGAAGAAGGACCTTCTCCATTGTAGCTCCTCCCAATGGAACATCATCCCTACAGAGATGTTTGGTTCCCACCTTTAAACTTTTTTGAAAGGCCCTGAAGACATAATTGTCGAGTCATCATTCACTTCGACAGCATCTATGGAGATTTATTTATTATTTATTTATTGAATTTATATACCGCCCCTCTCCTCGCGGACTCGGGGCTGTGTACAGCCAATAAATCTAAAATACCATATATACATTATTAAAAAATGATTAAAC
>JANHFP010005794.1:27868-38379 GCA_032468135.1 Calamaria suluensis | reverse complement strand
AAGAAGAGAAGAGAAACGGAGAGGCGAGGAGAGGGGAGATGACAGGACAGGAGATGAGTCCAACTCTGGGGTGGAGCAGGGATACTGCCCTATTCACAGAAAGCTACCAAAGGAACCAGTTCATTAGAGGCATGTTCTGAAGATGCTGGTGTCTCTTTTCTGCCTAAGGACCAGGGAAGATGCTGGCAGATATGGCTGAAAGAACCATGTCTATCTAGTTTTGAGGAAGTCATTGAGTGTGTTGGCAATTGGAAACATCTCACAATTCTTTGGAGCAAGAGAAGAAAACCAATGAGAAGTTAATAGCGAGAATTTGACCTCCTGTCTTTGTAATCTCCCTTTATTAGGAAATGATGGTAATTCTGAAAAAAGATGAGGCCATGCCTAATAGGGAAGAAAACATGCACTCCCTTTATATTCTCCTATTCATAGTAATACAGATATGATTATGGTTTCTCCAATATATCTACTACAAAAGTGAGCAACATTTGATGCAACTAAAATGCCTTATCTATGCTAATGTCACATTGTGAACAGTCAGATTATAAATCTATATTGACTGCCAAGATGTTCCAAAAGAATTACTCTAATCCTTCCACTAATTATAGATTTTTTTAAAAAATGTGCAGAGGCATCATATTAATTATGATGGCATTACAGGTCCAAAATTCATTATGGGGCCTTTGTTTAATTAAAGATTATCATTGCAAATATTGGTAAACATCGATCACACCTGGAATGTCACTGAACAATAGCAACCAGATCTTATTTTTTTTCTATAAAACGGTCAGTATTTATTTTCTACAAATACAGTGATTGGCATTTTTTAAAAAATGCTTCTTACTTATACTCTGACTGAATTTATCAAAATGCTATACATTATGTGAATATGAACCTAGTGATATCGATGTCCGTTCTATTACTCACATTATTTTATTCTTCTCTGGGGTTGTCGGACTTCCCTCCTTGTGGTCTAGACTCAAAAGAGTTAATTTAGGAGACAAGAATCTCAGGACTGTCATTAGTATATTAAAATAAAGCTTAAGGTTATGCTACAAGAATTCCAGCAAGTACTCTGTTTACAAATGAGACCACTGTATACAGTAGTGGCCAAAATTGTGGAAACCTTTTGGGAAAAGTGTATTTTCTAAAACTAGCTAATAACACCACTGTTTTCGGGGGAGTAGTACCATAAAATTATATACCGATGGAAAGATAATTTATTCAAGAATGTAATGCAATAACTTTTATGAACAATTTGCTATTAGAATAGCAGTTACAGCATAAAGAAGAAAAGGAAAACACGTAGAAAAAACGAGATATAGAAAAATTAATGCCATAGAAAAATGAGATGTACAAAAATGATCACCATGTCATTTAATACTTCACTGGTAACTTCTAGCATGAATTACAGCCTTACAACATCTTCCCATGGAGTGAACCAAGTCTTTTAGTTCTGCAGCTGTTCTAATGTGAAAACAAGATTGAAGGGTTTTTTAAACTACCTATTCCCTGGAACTGGTAGTAAAAAAAATGCTTTTAAAAAAGTTTTTAAAAATTGGCCATGGCCACCCAGTCACATGACTCACCCATCACCAAGCCACACTCAGAGAACCGGTAACAACAAATTTTACATTTCACCCCTGCTCAAGACCCATGGGTAGGATTCCTAGATCTGGCCCACAGGGCTGCCCTGGAAACAGCAAAGGACTGGCCTGTGGTTCCTCTGCCAGCGAAAACAGAGCTCAGGCGGCCTCCCCACCCGACCTCCCTTTTTGCTGGCAGAGGGTTGCAGAAGGCCATCATGGTCAAAAAGGGAGCTCATGAAGGCTGCACATCCTCCCAGCTCTGTTTTCACTGACAGAGGGCTGCAGGAGGCCGCTGTCATCTGAAAATGGAGCCTGGGTTGGCCACATGTGTCCCCCAGCTCCATTTTCTCTGTCAGAGGTCTCACCTTCCTCCACTGTGGATCCCCCCCACCCTCACCCGGGCTACCACAGGTGCCCCTGACATGGGTTATGTGGAGCTGGCCATGCCCACCCTGGCCACACCCACCACGGCCATGCTCCCTGCCCCCCCAAGGTCAAGCATAACCCTGATGCGGCCCTGAATGAAATCAAGTTTCACACCCCTGGTATAAGAGAATGTTCTGAACATCTCCAGATAGGCTGGAAAAATTCCTGCTCAAATCCTGGAGACCCTCTAGTCAACCACTGTTCAATGAATTGCTCTAGGTTCTAATGGCTTAGCATGGTATGTGAAAGCCGTCTTGTGGAACATGAGTATGGTTTCATGGATGTATGAACCCAGCCCACTGTAGCTTGCTCAACAACAGCAACAACATGCCAATATGTCAACCCACTGTGATGGAACAGTAAGGAGGAGAACAAGGCAGCTTCTGGTGTGGAACAGATAGCTCAAAAAAAAAAAAAGCTAGGCTATTCAATGCATAAAGATGAGGCTGAATCTGGACCAGCTCTGGAACACAAGTGCTATGGATAGGAGTGACGAAGGGTGACAAAGACATTGTATATAAGCCTAGTTTTAGTTGTTCATTTCTTAACCATCGTTCAATAAGCCCTGTGGGAATTGCTTCTGGCGGTGCCTGCTCCATGGTTCCTCACTTAAATGAGTCTTCTAGGAAGAATAAGAATGATGTGTCAATTAGCATACTAACAATGTTCAGCAACCTACCCCTAGCAACTAGGGATCCTGGATTGTGCAAACCACTGCATGGTTAGATAAATTTAATAAAGGCCTTGGCACTACCTTGTTCAAATCCTATTCAGAGAACACTGCCAAAGGAGGGGCTCATAAGAAACTTTGGAAAGAATCCAAAAAAACAGACTGGGCAAAGATATATAGACCTACTAATAAACAGAAGAAGATAGCAGATTACTTATACCGTGTTTATTTTTGGGGAGAGGGATGTTGTCCACTGAGTGCATCAGTCCCAGGCTCCTTTTCATTGTCAGAGGCATTCAGGAACTTCTGCTGTCAGCAAAATTTTCCTGAAGGTCTCTGTAACCAATCACAGAACTCCAGATCAATCTGTGTGCAAGGCCTGGCTGCAACTGTCCATAGGCAAGTAGTAGGGCAGCTCTACTTCCCCCAGCTTAACTTTTACCTGTGCACCCTGGAGCGGATGGGGTCATAATTAGGGCTTATTTTGGGGGTAGGGCTTATATTGGGTGCGTGTAAAAATCAAGCTAGGACTTCCTTTAGGTCATATTTTCGGGAAAACATGGTAGATGCCCTGAAAGCAGTGGTGAAATCCATTTTTTTTACTACTGGTTCTGTGGGAGTGGCTTGGTGGGCATGGCAGGGGAAGGATACTGCAAAATCTCCATTCCCACCCCACTCTGGGGCCAGTCAGAGGTGGTATTTGCAGGTTCTCTGAACTGCTCAAAATTTCTGCTACCGGTTCTCCAGAACCTGTCAGAATCCACTGGATTTCACACCCACATGAAAGGGTAGCAAACAGATGATTTCATAATGCAGTTTGAATCACATTTTCTAAAGCTTGTTTTGTAAACCAATTTCCATAATATCAAATTTGGTATTAATTAGGGAAGTGGAGAAAAAAATATTTGTGAATTTTTCTGGTTCAGATAGATGCATGCCTGGCAGATAATATTTGAATGTGAGTCTTTGTGCTTCCATTACAATGTTTTGTGCTGAATTCTTTTTTCTCTCTTTCTCTCTCTTTTTCTCTCCTCCTTTCCCACAGTGTAAAACGCTGTCTGGTATCTGTGATCATATCATCTCTCTTTCATCAGATTCTCTGGTGTCTCAGTCAGCTCATCTTGAAGTTGTTCACCTTACAAGTGTCCTGCCCAGTGAAGGTTTGGTAAGCAGGAGCAAAGTAGAAGAATACCAGATTTCTGAAAACAAATAAGATGATTAATCTGCCCTACTATAGGTGTCATGAAGTAGTTGCTTCATGTGGTAGATCAGGATAGGTACCCTGTTTTTCCCAAAATAAGGCATCCTCTGATAATAAGCCCAATTGGGCTGTTGAGCACAGGACAATTTTATTTATTTATTTATTTACATTTCTATACTGCCTCTCTCCCAACAAATGGGACTCAGGGCAGTGTACAGGCAATTTAAAATAACCATAGGTAACAATAAAAACCTAAATAAAACTGACTAAAAGCTACTAAAAATACTATAAAAACAGTAAAAATTAAAATTAGAAAAATAAAATTAAAATTATCAAAATGTTTAGTTCTGCCATGGCTGGGCCACCATGGTGCTTAGCAGCATGGCCAGCCTTAGCAGGAGGAGGTCACACCATCCCAGCATCAACACCTCCTCCTCCAGCGTGTCCCAGCTCCTCGCTTTGAGGATCCAAGCTCACTGTTTGGCCCACTTCATTCTGATGGCCACCTGGCTCCCTCCCTCCCCACCTGCCTTGGCCTTACATCCCTGCCTCTCTTCCCGCAAAGCGGGCAGCCCTCCCTCAACTTTCCTCTTTTGCTTCAGGCCTCACCGGGGTGCCCAGATGCAGCAGCCAGGCCTCTCCATCTCCCATGCCTGTTGCTCACCTTAGGCCACCACCATCTTCAACCGACAACAAATTTGGTCAGGAACGAGGTTGTGGCCAGAGGTAAGAGCGGACAGGTAGCTCTGCGCCGCACCCAGAGACCACTTCCTCCTCTTTGGGTCCCCGCCTTTACCAGTGCCCCCAACCCACGGCTGCCATGTGGGACAGTGCAGTTTCTGAAACGATTCAGCTGCTGGAAAAAAAATCTTAAAAAATCTCGTGGGTGCATGCATGAGGCCCAGCTTGCAAACGATAAGAACTGGTTTGTCAACATCATCCAGTCAGCGCTACCAGATTGCACGAACCGGTCCGAACCAGGAGCAACCCACCACTGTTGTGTAGAGCATCTCCGTGTTTTCTATGGGGGAAAAGGGTATCCCTCCCTCTCCCTCCCTCCCACTCTCATCCCTTTCCTTCCTGCCCATCTTTCTCTCCCTCTTTCTCCCCATCTTTTCCTCCCATTCCCTCTAGGACTGGCCTTAGAAAAGACACCCAGGGCCATTGGGGTCCCTTTCTTCCCACCACTCCTGCCCGCTACCCAGGAGATAAGGTGCAGCATATTTCATCCCTTCACAAGCTCCTTACCTGCCTCTACAGCCAACTAGTGAGATTTAGATCTAGATTCAATCATGGAATTTGCTTCGTGAATTATGTCAATCCCATATTCATAGAGAGAGTTATCAAATACAGCTGGAAGTGCTGGGGACAGATTATACACATATGCATTGATGTGGGTGCACTGACAGTTTTTGATCTAATATTAGAGACATAGGGTGACGTTTAATATGAAACATGATCCTAAGAGTCTCAGAAAGATTTAAAGGACCATTTTTAATTATGGAAGGCCACCACTTCAAATAAGAAAAAAGGCAAGAACTACTGTCCACAACCACACTGGTTACATCCCAATTCAGACAATCCTCGCTTACCGAAATCCGTTGGGACCGACATGGCCATTCCTAAATCGTGTGATCCTTAAGTATGACATCACCTAACCATACCAACTTATAATATCCTTCCTGGCTGCGGTCACTAAGCAAATCTCCGTGATCTGCTCAGAGCAATGTAACATGACTGTGACTTGCAACTTCCTGTCAATCTCCAATTCATTTGCTCTCTTGGAAGCCAAAGGTGAAGATTCTAAATGGTGAGTCCATAATTCTGGGTCACCGCAACTGTCATTAATGGAAGCCAGTGCCTCCTCAAAAAAACTGTGATGGTCACAACTTTGAAGAAAATGTTATTATTAAATTTATTCACTGTACTTTGAGGCAAATCTGACTGTCTTGCCAGGCACTAGCATTTATAGCAATACTGACGCTACCCAACCTTTCCTTGTCAAAAGCTACTGATAGTTCTGAAACAATGCATTAATAAAAATGATTTTTCACCATTCAACTTTTTCCTGTGTCATCACCAAATAGAGTTACAACAATCGTATTGTCACCAATGCGGTGCTGCCATCCCCCAACAGTCATCAAAGGGAAAAAAGCAGGCACGTCCGAGAAAAAGCGAACCCGGCAGGTGTTCCTAATACAGATTCTCAATCCCTTTTCTCCTCAGCTCAATGTTCCTACAGCTCTTCTTCATCGGCTTCATTTTCAAGGCAGAGCAGCTTCTACATGTAAAATTGTTGTTTTCACTGGGCTTTGGGCCTCCTCCCAACACACCCCTCACCCATCGCACACTTAGCTTTTGGAGACCTCCAGGAGGCAACCACCATGTTCAGTGCACCCACAATCCCTTAATGCAGTTTGCACCGTGTTAAGGTAGCTAAACAGAGCAGTTTCTCCCTCTCTCGTGTGACAGGGACCCAGAAGCAGCCGCCATTTTGGCCCTGAGGCGAGCGTGACAAAATGGAAATTGCTTCCACAAGTCCATCACTTGACCTAGGGTTGAATCCTCGATAGAATGAAAATAACGGCTATTTCAAGGAAACAGTCATGAGGCCCAGCGATGCGTCTCCTGACCTCTTTCCCTATCACGAGGTTTCAAGATCATGAAAAGAGGAGGAGGAGGGTATGAGGCCTAGTGGAGTGGGAGTCAGGCCTAAGGACTGCAGGGACCCAGTGGGAGTGAAAAGGCCTGTGGGAAGGAAACCAATAACCCAGTCCTTTCAAAATCTGGTGCAAGAGCTGCAACTAAAGGATATATGGAGGGAATGTAACCCGACAACTAAGCAATATACATTTTATTCTGATTCCCAGAAATCCTGGTCGAGAATAGATATGGTTTGGGCGCAAGCAGAAATCAATACAACAATAGGAGAGGTAGAGATAGGAGCGAACATCTGGGCAGACCACCACCCAATGATTTTTCCAAAAAAAGGTGAAAACAAATGAACGGGCGATGGACCATAAATCAAAATTTGATAAGAGAAAAGGATTACAATACATGGATCAATAAAGAACTAGATCTATGCTTAAAACAAAACTGGAATAAGGAGACCACCATTCAGAACTTGTGGGATGCTACTAAAGCATTTATAAGAGGCCTGACGATAGTGTATGACTCAAAGAGGAATAAGATAAGGAAGACTGAAAAATTTATTTACAAAATAGTTTAAGACTAATAGAAAAGAAATTACAAGATAGCAACCTAGATAAAAAATATTACAAGAACAGGAACAAATTAAACATAAGATTAATTTACAGATGCAAGAGGAATTAGCTAACAAATTGAAACAAACTAGACAAATCCACTTTGAACATGGTAACAAATCAGGACGATGGCTTGCTTATAGACTAAGAAAGGAGCGGGAGGATAGGATGATTAAAGGATTAATAGATGTGCAAGGGAATATACAGTATGACCAGGAAATGAAAAAGAAGATAGTCGAGAGATTTTATAGCGAACTTTATAATCTCCAAATTTCGAAAATAGAAAGAGAGATACTGAATAATAGAATTACTTTAGAAGAAATGAGGAGGCCATAGACAAAATAAAATAAAATAAATGGTATCCCGGTGGAACTCTATCAAATGGTCCAGCCAACAATAGAAAATCTCCTACTAAAAATATACAATGAAGCTCTCGACGAAGGCAGACTACTACAATTGTGGAAAAAGGCCCTGATTTCATTAATACCAAAAGACCCCTCCAACAGAGACCAAATTAGGAATTATAGGCCAATCTCGCTATTTATTTATTGAATTTCTATACCACCCCTCTCCTTGCGGACTCGGGGCGGTGTACAGCCAATAACCTTAAAAACATAAATATACAAATAAACTATTAAAATAGGATTAAACTAAATTGTTATGGCTCACTAAAATTTAAAAATTTAAAATTCCATATAAAACTCCCAATGCTAAAAAATTATCCCAGGCCGGCAAGTCGAAATATTCACTTTAATTTAATTTAATTTATTTAATTTAATTTATTAAATTTATATACCGCCCCTCTCCTTGCGGACTTAAGGGAGAGGAACTGCTCCTTAAGGGAGGGAACTGCTGGAATCCTTGACAGACATGGAATGATAGACCTTAACTTTTGTGGCGTGGCTTTTTCAAGGCGAGGCAGGTGCCCAAAGGTTTCTCGGGTTAGCTAAGGAAGTCTAATTGGGGTTGGCATTTTCAACATTGAGGCCTCCTCCTGCCGTATTTCTAAAAAGCAGAATTGCTTTCGTGGTTTTGCATTTAAATTGCAACTTCATGAGGGTCACTGAGTTAAGGCCTTAAAGCTTCAGAAACCCAGGAAGTCTGTTAAAAGTCCAACGGAAGCCATAGAGCAGGGATGGTGAAAGGTAGGGTGCGCACAGCTGGGCTGCAACCCAGAAAAGGAGCTTCCCAGGGCGCATCCGCACGCCTGAAAACGAACTTCCGGTTTCGGCTACTGGACTTCCGGTTCCAGCCAGCTACTCTTCCGGGTTTCTGGCGTGCAACGATCAGCTGGACGGCGTGCATGCTCAACGCAGGAAAATAGAAGACCAGCTCTTCTAGTAAGCAGCAGATGGCCAGCTGATTCGTCGTGCGCGCATGTGCGCCAGAAACCCGGAAGAGGAACTGGCAAAGCCGTGCATGCCTGGCGACATGGCTCCACGTGCCACTTTTGGCATGAGTGCCATAGGTTCGCGATCAGGGCTGTAAAGGTAGTTCCCATTTAGCGATCGCAATTGGGACCAGCAACTCCCATTGTTAAGCAGTGCGGTCACAAAGTGAAAGATCTCAACGGACGTTCCCTGCTTACGACAACGGTCCCAGAGGCGATGGTGAAGTGAATCAATCCGTGGATCAAGGACACCGTGATCACAACTTGTGGTTTCCTGCTGGCTTCCCCAGCGACTTTGCCTATAGGACGCTTTCTGTGAAGGTTTGTCAGCTTTGGAAACCATATTCGACCTGAGGTTTCAAGCTGCCCATTTCTAGCTGTGGGAAAGTAGGAAGGGGGGGTGTAGTAGATAGTTGGCTTAGACATAACAGACGCTTGTCCATCGGTCAAGGCCAGATCTTAGATCATCTGGCATAGGGGTGGTTTGGGCATTCCCTCAACTAGGGATCGGGGAATGTGATTCAACCGATGAGAGGAGTTACAGGGTTTTGGAGGATTGACTAGTTGATGAGAGAGCGGGAACTGGCAGTTTCGGTTTCTCACATTGCTGTGCCAGTATACCAGCTCTGATGAATGAGACTTTGAGAAATGCCTGTCTTGGAGTCCGTAATTGGGAGGAAAGAGGTCTTCTGGAACGCTGACAAGGTTGCACGCAACATTCCCTTGACCGTGGGACACTGCCACCATCCTAAATGCGTGCCAGTTCTCAAATGCACCTCTGGATCGTGGCCACGCGGGACACACCGCAACAGTCACAGTTTCAAGGAATGGGTCGCACGTCGTAACTTGGAACGACTGTTGAACGGGCGGTCATTGAGCAGAAATGCTCTTCCTCTCCCCTATCTCACGGGTTTAGAGTGGAGAGACCTGGGGGGTTTTGCGGGGGGTCCCTCACTCTCCTTAACAAAGTCTGTCTCTTCCGTGCAGCGGGTCTGATCAGCACCTTCCGTGTGTTTGGCTCGCTGAGAGTGGAGTGGCCTGGTAAGGATAGCAAGCATCCCCGCTGCCCTCCGAAAGGTAATATGCCGAAAGGTAATACAGACATGGTAGGAATTATTTTTATCCCGTGCTTCATAGAGGCTCCTGGGTGCGTGAAAATGCATGCTGGTGACGGAAAAGGAGAGGAGCTGTAGGCGGTTGGCCTCTTCGTGGGGTGCACAGGTGCTTCCTTTCACCCCAACTTTCTCCACCTGGCCAAGGGAAAATGGCACACCTGGGAGCTGTTCAGGGCTGAAGGCAGCAGGACCGGAGGGCACCCAGGGTCCCTCTCCCTACCCCAAACGGTTGACCCCTTCACATGGCACCCAGCACCACATTATCCTGAGACCCTAGGTGAGAAGGTTCCTTTGAGGTCTCCTGGTCCAGCGCTGAGCTTGGGGAAGGAAGGAGAGGGCCATTAAGGAGGGTACGGTTTGTAGAAGGGGCGGGGGGGGGGACAGCGCGGCCCCGAGAAAGAAGACGTGTGAGGAAGAAACTCAAGTGCCCGATGCCTTGATTTTCTTCAGTATAGCAATAACAACAGCGCTTAAGACTTATATAACGCTTCACGGTGCTTTGTTACAGCCCTCTCTCTGAGCGGTTTACAGAGTCAGCCTCTTTCCCCCCAAACAATCTGGCTCCTCATTTGACCCACCTCAGAAGGCCGAGTTCAACCTCGAGCCGCCAGTCGGGGATCGAACTCCTGACAGTGGGCAGAATTGGCCTGCAAATTACTGCATCCTAACCCGCCGCAGTTCCTTGGTATAGAATGGGACGGTTTATAAAACCTGTTCAAGGGTTCCCGCTGCCGTGCCTGAGCCCTGAACAAAATCGAGGTGTGGTTATCCATTGCTTCCCCGCTCTTCCCTCCGTCTTTTCGGCGACTCACTTCTTTCACCTACTGTATTTATACCTTCCTTCTATGTTGCTTTAC
>JANHFP010005790.1:4821-16406 GCA_032468135.1 Calamaria suluensis | reverse complement strand
AATTTGCACCCACTTGGGAGAACACCTGTGGGCTGCAAAACCCATTGATCTGGGGACTCTGTCCTTTGTTCAGCAGGTAAGGCAAGAAGGGCTTGTTGAATAGTATCTGTGTTTCTGGTTCCAATGGTTGCATTGTTAATTCAATGCCGTTAGTCAACAGGAGGATGAATCCTACCATCCTTCTTAGTTTAAATCTGCAGTTTGCTTGCCCTGAGACTGCTAAACACATGAATGCAGGATCTAAACAGGCAAAATTCTACCTCTTTTGCAGTCATGCATGGATGAATATGTGTTATATTTACACAAAATTCTCTTCCAGTTGCCTCCATTAAATAAAGTGATTATATCCTTGAAATTATTCATTGATACTTACATCATTGTTACTAGATGTGCTGGATCATTAGAATATGTTTGGCAACTATCTGTGTTCTAGGTCTTATCTTCATTTTTGTCTTTTTGTTCTCTGACTATAGAATTTTGCTTTGAGAGATCTGAAATGTAATAAACTTGTAGTTATCATCACTGCTTCTGTGCATTTTAAGAGTAAAAATGACAGCCTCTATAAAGTATGGAATAGAAGATATCTCTTGTGTTTTAAGAGCAAAGCCCTATGCTAATGTGGCTGATAATTCAAAGAAATAAGGAATTGTTTGGAGCATGACAACACATATATTTTCAAAAGATAATTGTTTTTCCAGCAGAATGAATGCAAAAGTCAGACTTCATCTGAAACCCAGAAAAGCCACTTTTCTTCATATGCCCATGACTGCATTTAAAATAAAACCTGGATTAGTTCTAATCCCGTTTTAACAATGCAACAGAAGCAGAACTAAAGAGCTTTTTTAGGCATAGCCGAGAATTACAGGTAGTTCTATAACAAGTACAACACTATCATTTGGTCAGAAATAAATCTTGTCATGTTTAGGATGGCATATTTCAAGTGAGCAGAGGATTACAATACATGCTTTATGAGCAGGGACTTCTACCTCAAATACTCCCTCTTCATCTCTTTTCTCTGAGATAAATTTTAGACAAACCTTTTAGAAGCAGGGACTACCTTTTTATGCTTCTAAGGCACGTACACACACACACACACTAAACAGTATAGAAATGAATATTTACAATATTTACAATACAGTAGACTAAGTTCCGTTCTTCTGTAGGACTCTTGTCCTATAAGCAAAAATGCTGCTTGGGAGAAGCTATGTTCCAATACAGTTGCTGTGACTCCAGTCCAGGGAAGTATAAAAGCAGATTTACATCTGCAGCAGGACTTGATGAGTATAACATGGCTGAATAGACATGCTTTCAAAAGATGCCAATAGAAAATTCCCTGCAAGCAAAAATAATAATAATACAACAGGCAATGAACTGAAACAGGATCTCTCTTCTGAATCCAACAGAATTTACTTAGACAGTTTTACATATGGTTGCAAATGATTTTTACATTTTCATTGCATCTTTTCCTCTCTAAGTTATGTATGTAGGAGTGTTCTCCCATTGCACTTTCAACAAAGATTTGCTAGAAGGGAAATCGTGTTTGCTGTGACCTTAAAAAAAGAGTCCACTGAAGACAGCATCTGCAGTAACCAATTTGATCAATCCCAGACACCAAAAGGCTATTGAGCAGACTCATAAGAGGACCCTTACAACTGTTAGGGCATGTTGTGCCTTTCATTCTGGCAACTTTGGTCAACTCAGAGGGACACAGAAAGCAGAGTTACACCTTTTATTGTGAAAGGCTGTTTTTGTTTTAAAAGCAAAACATCAGAGATGAAATTCTAATATTATTTCAGGCAAATAATGGAATCTGATCATTTCAACACTCTGCCCTTTTATGAACTTTGCTATGTGGAAAGCTACTGCAGATTGAAATAAGTCTGGAAAAAGAATTTCCCATTCAAATGGCATGTATAACATAATCCTATTTTTAACTAAGTCCACAGGGCAGAGTTTCCATAGCTGTCAGCTTTTCTCGTGCATATCAGAATTAAACAGGAAGTTACAATGAGCTTTCATGGTCTTCACATTCAGAAGAGAAAGAATGTTCTACCGATTAGTCCTTTTAAATAAATGGAATGGGAATGAGAACTCCCACTGTGGCTTTTTAAGTATGTGACTCAAAGAACAAAGTATAGATGTCTGAGAAATAAAAATGAGAGTACCAAGATCCTGCAAAAGAAATGCAAAATCTTTACACATTTAAAGAACACAACACAACCCATTCTTTTGAAAAATTACACAGCCTGCTAAAAAATCTATTTCAGTACAAGTGGCGCCTTTAATTTTGAGAGTTACATTACAAAATAAAAAAAATTGGTCAATGGCATAAGAGCAATTAACAGATTTATTTTTATACACGACTTTCCTACTAAACTGCATTCTTCCAGGAAGTTTTCAAACCCAAATGGATTGAATTCCAACTTGAGAGCCTTAGAGGTTCTATACACAATAGTTGAGTCCCTCAAGACAATGAAATGCATATTTTAAAAAAAGCAGACATAAGGTTAAAAATAAAAAAATAAACAAGACTTCATAAACAAAGATATCAGAGGGTTTTTTTTTGCAGTGTTAACTGCTAGTGAATGTTCTCAGCTTTTCATCCAACTATCAGCCTGTTCCAATCTGCTGCCTTAATCTGACATTTGAGAGATAAGAAAAATATCTGAAGAGTGAAATTGGCAGTTTGCTAACAAGTTTAATTTTGTTTTTAGAATAGGTTCAACAAAACACCTGAAACAATTACAAGAAATATCAGGATTCAATGATGTCAAAACTGGGATGTTAAGACTTAACATAATTTCAGCCATCCTTGCAGGTTAACAGCACTCACTGATCTGCCAGGAAACTTTGATGAAATATCAAAACATTCTCATATAGTGGTCACAAGACACAAAATAAATACTGACCTCTTACCTCAAAAACAAAAAAAGACAAGACCCAGTGTCTTATTTCATTCTTACAGCATACAGGATCTATATATATTTGGACAAAACTTGTGTTCTACACAGCACAGAGCACTTGAGGTATGATGTCCAATAGAGGGGATTAAATTCCAAAGTGAGCATTAAGCAGTAACTTGGAAATCTAAGAGAAATGGGCCAGCACTGAACACTCCCAGAAGACAACACCTTGTTTTCAGTTATTCCAGCCACAGGGTTCAAATAAAAGGAGACAGGAAAAAAGAACGGACCACCTCAGCCTTTTGGTATAACTCTCAAATCTCAGAGTTTACAGTCAGCAGCGGCCGGAGCAGTCTCCAGGCCTCCCAAAAGAGCCATGCCAAAGACTCAAAGCAGGTGTCTTGAGCTGAGAATTGTTTTTTGTACATTGGCCATTTTGCAAAAGGGACCAGTTCATTGCCTTCTGGTTTGCCTCTGTAATTTGCATGGGAAGGAAATGTGAAATGCACATTCTACAGCCGTGCTATTGAAAACAGGCACATCCAATTTGTAAGTAAAAACTTATGACGGTCGCTGTGTTCACAAAGCCACTGAACATTTTCCAAATCTGAGAAATTTAATTCCAGGTCCAGGAACAGAATTTACTATTACAACATCTGCCACTGCGTTGACATTGTGTAATTTACATCTCACTGATATCATGTTTCTCTGTGTTTCTCCAGGCACTGCAGATTATCTACATAATATTGACATGTGAAACAACTTCTGCTGAAGGCTCATCATACACATGAACATTTCTGGCAGTTCAAGGACATTTCTAACAGGCAGTAGAAAAAAAGTTACTAAGCATTAAAAAAGGTTAGTAGTTATGGATGTCTTATTCATTCCCAGTTTAACTCAGTCACTTGAAACCTATTTAATAGATGATGAGGAAAAGATAAATTCTAAAATAGTCAAGAATAAAAGCATGTTACCGATGAACATAACAGCAATATTTATTGACCGATGAGTGGAGTCTTCTTTAGAGTTAGATGAACTTGAGAAATCTCCCCAGTTTTTGTGCCATGGGGCTCCAGTTTTTTTAAAAATAAAAAAATAAAACAAAACCAAAAACCACTTATTGGCATATGCTCGGCTTAAAATGTCTTACCACTAACAACAACTACATCAATTGTACAGTGGTATCTCAGGAGGAGGACTGGCAGGTGACAACTTCATACCTAATTCCCATTGAGCTGCTGCTGAGGAATTGCACTGTGATCAGCTACCGACTTTGCGCGGCTTTTACTTTCTCGCTCCTCATCCTCTTCATCTCGTTCGTCGTTTCCACTATGGTTTTTACAGTAAAGCCTGGAGGACATGTCAGAAAAGGATCTGTTACGGCAGTTTCACCAAGAAAGAGGCTGACCTGGCAGCCAGTAATCTCAGCCAAGGCACTCCCTGGCCTGGATTTCCTGCACCAGGCTGCTAGGTAACTTGGCATGGCACATCAAGTAACGAAGAAGCCTATTCAACTTCTATTTAGACGAGGCATCTGCTATGCATAAGCCCTCAACACCAGCTAGCTGGGAAAGGTTCAGTTAACA
Organism: Calamaria suluensis; assembly: GCA_032468135.1. Lineage (NCBI taxonomy): Eukaryota > Metazoa > Chordata > Lepidosauria > Squamata > Calamariidae > Calamaria > Calamaria suluensis. Next base: position 11,917 of record JANHFP010005790.1, on the reverse strand, counting down.
AGCTTGAAAGGAGGAAACACTGGTTTTATTGCATTAAAAGCCACAAGTTGAACTCAGAAACAGTCACAAAAATGCAGCACGGTCTCTAAGAAACATGTTGTCTCTTGTCCTATGTCAATGCTAGAGCAGCCCGCTGTTTCCTAACTAATCTAAACAATGTAAGACAATCTCCAGCCACTGACCTGAATATACTTCCTGATTTAGAACTCCTTCAGCCGATTCAGTGCACCATTAGTTTTTTATGAATGTCCTAGGTTTACAGATTTTTTAAAAGAAAGAATAATGTAGCTACCCAGAATCAAATGAACGGAGAGATGTACAACTCACTTACTTGTAAATGCCCCGTGACATGTTTTCAATGTATTTTGCTTTGTCCTGCACTCCACAATGGTAATGGTAAGTCTTGATACAAGCTTTAATTTCACATCCAATCGTAGCGCCAGACTGACTACAGAGGGTACACTTCTGTCATGAAGAGAGAAATAACAAAGAGGATGAGTAGGTGAAGAAAAGGCTGGCCTGGCAAGCCAGCAGCACGTTCAATTAACATCTTGGCAAGTTTACGATTGAAATATAATTTTATGGTAAGAGTCAAGCAGCGATTTTTCCGATGGTTGAAATGCAAACAGCACGAGATGCGGGATGCCCAGTATAGAGATCTTGTGGGAAAGGACAAAACAAGCATGGTTGCATGAAGTAACAATGGTAGGAGAGACTACTGAGTCAAAAGGTTTTAAAAACAAAGATGGGCAGGCACAGAGCAAGGGAGCTCCCGGGGTCTTTCCTCCAAGCTCAAGGTTATAGGCCAGCAAAGGAATAACAGCAAGACTAAAATTTCTGCCTAACTGCCACTGTTACTGGGCTCTCTGGTCATGTGGTCGCCACGAGAAAAAAGGGACTCCTACAGGCATCCCTCAGGTCTTTGCATGAGACAAAACAGAGGTGGAAACACCAAGTTTCAAACTGAAAGGGCATACCATTCTTTTTCCACGTTTGATTTCTTGAAGTACAGTTTTAATATCAAAATCACCAAACTCTGCCCGGGAAGTTGTTGTCAGTTGCACAGTACCAGAAGAGAACAGCTGGGAAGAAAAAGAGACATGAGGCTTCAGAAGCACAGCTGGAGCTAGGCTGAGACACAAACTAGGGGCAGCTCTCGGACCAGAAGGCTTGGCTAGGGAAAGGGATCCAGAGGGGAAGCCTGACAGGACCCGGATGCTATGCCAGACTGGAGGAGCCATTTCTTGAGTGCCTCCAAATCTGGCCAAAGGTCCTTTGGTCTCACAGTCACACGCTGAATGCCATGTGGACAAGAAGCGTAATTCCTTATCAGACAAACGCATAACACTAAGCCATATTTTCAAATTACATTTTTTTCTGAAGAGTTAGAATCATAATGTTCTAATTCAAGGTTAGTGTAATAATGACGGAGCTTAACAAGGACAGATGAAATATTTTGGAAACTGCTGGCTGAGAAACTCTGGGAGTTGAAGTCCACAGGTCTTAAAGTGCCCAGGTTTGATTTAGGACTCCCCGGTAAACCAGACAAAGGGAAGAAAACATCCTATTTCTCACCATGCACTTGTAATGTGCTGCTGCCTTTTTGGCATTGAATATATGAAGCTTCCCTCTAGCTTCATTTTCTTCTTCACCTGCATGACAGAATCCACATTTAGGTTTTGTATCATTGGGGCTGCTTCTGTGGGGTGATCTGTCTCTCTGAAAGAAAAAGACTTTTCTAAAATAATATGCCAGAAAAACAAATACAGTTTCTAGAGAAGGCAACTGAGAGAGAAAGCCCGGTACTTCTTTGAAGGGATTTTTAACACACAAACTCCTTACATAAGAACTGCTTTCTACGTCATCTGTGCCGTGTGAAGAGGTTGACCGAGCATCTTCCGACTGCCCTTTAAGGCTTGTCTTTCTGGGCCTTCCTTTGCGCCCCCTTTTTTTGGGAGGAGACGGATCCAGCTCATGTTCATTGAGACCCTCTTCTAAATCTGCTGAGGGGGGACGGACAGATGACAAACAGAGAAAAGCAACTTGAACGGTTTGACTTTGCATCTGAGCCAAAAATTAGAAATTGCCAAAGCAACCCAATTAACCTTTTATCTCTCAACATTCCTTGCAAGCACTCCTTCACAACCCATTGCTCTTAAAATGGGTTTGACTACAATTCCCATCCCTCCCAATACATTCAGTTGTGGGAATTATAGGAACCCCAGCTGAGTATATCTGGAGGGCATACGGTTTGGGGAAGAACTCACTAGAAAGAAAATTTTAAACTGATACAAAGACAATGCTTGTTTTTCACGACCACCCTTGACACTTTTCATAGAGGGGAAAAACCACTGAGTGTTTGATCCAGAGAGCTAAGAACCATCACAAACTGTGCATAGCTTTACCTTCAGAATTGTGTGGTACTTTCTTGTGTTTTCGACATAATATCCTAGGAACAGAACACAATAGAAAAACCAAGTTACTTAACTATTCTGGGACTTTAGCCAAGATGGCAACCTTTTTTTTTAAAAAAAAGAGTGCTGGATCCCTTCAATTTCCTGAGACATACTCACATATATATGCCTTGCGAAGGTTTTTCTCGGATTTGTGCTTGATCGTGCAGTGCACAATAATAGTGATACGTCTTGTGGCAGGTTTTTACATCACAGCCAATGGTTGCCCCTGGACAATGGCATAGGGAGCACTTCTGAAAGAAAAAGGAACACTGCCCCATGAGGGCTTCTGCTCTTCCTGTAGACAGCAACAGAGACGGGGTGAGATAACCTGGCCTGCCCTATTTTAAAATGCGAGCAGGGCAAGGCTCCAGTTACAGGTCCCAAATGAAAAACGGAAGAGCATCTTCAGAAACATTCCACAGCTGACCTTCTACTTAGTAGCTGTGAGATAACCACACAGAACGTCTGGCACAATATAACCTCCTGGGAGCTAGCTGGCCAAGAACCACAAGCCGGGATTTCTAAGCTTCCTCCATCTCCAGATCAATCTTGAATGGGCTGGTAACCCAAAGCACTGTCTCTTCCACTTAGATGAAGATAGTAATTCCCACTTTAATGGTGTTACTTTCATGATTGCCTTTGTCTACTGCCTGCCCCACATTCATAGATCTTCAAGGGGGTTGTAATTTGCAGCCCCATCACAGACATATTTAACATCGAGCTTTAATCATGCCTTTTGGTGGAGCAACTTAGGGTTCTGCTCAGGAATGTTCTGTTTTATTGACCATATGATAATACAATACACCCAATTCTTTGAAAATCAACTACAGAGCTACTTCTAAGCAGAAAAACAGCCTAAATATCAATTTCTTCCACATGACTGGATCTCTGCACACATATAGTTCTTACAGTCTTATTGTTCAGATTGGGGAAGGTTTGTGCAAGGACTACCAAGACAAGATGTTAACAATGAACATCCTTAGAACATTCCATGATTAAGTTCTATTACTATCAGCAATGCTAACTTACCAGTTTTGTGCCTCTTTTTATTTCTTTCTGTACATCTTCAATGGAAAAACCTCCAAGACTCTCATTATCAGTGTGTGAAGACACCAGAGCAGATGAGAAGAGCTAGACACACAGAGAAACATTACTCAGAACCTTGTTATGCTCTTGCAGACTGGAGTACATTCAATTCAGCATAGGTGACCCTAGTGCAAGAAAATCTTGGACACCATCACAAAAAGCATACGAGATCGGCAAGGCCACCTCTCTGAAATTATGTCTGTCCCTCATGCTTCAATGTTAACGGACACAATGGGCAGTCTGGTCCTCCCAGGGCTAGGCAGATGTTTGCTCAGGGACCAGACACAACAGCTCGACAGGTTGAAGTGACATGATCACCAGCTAGGCTAAATCACATGAAGAAAGGCCCATGATAAGAGCAGCCACGGAGGCCTCTGGGAGAAGAAAGAGGCAAGGAAGAATGATACACCTCTTTCCTCCCCTGCAACCCCCCCTTCACTTGTGGGACTCACCATACATTTATGATGGGCTGCCACCTTCTGGTTTTCAGAGAGAAACAGCTGCCCACATTCATCTTCTTTGTTGGATCGGCAGAAGCCACACTTGCGCTGCCTCCTGGGGCCCTTCTTCTGTCCAACGGTACCCGACATGGTTTTTTTAAAAAAAAGTGGCTTGAAGGACACCACTTCGATTCTGGCTAAAAGCTAGAAGAAACAACCAACAGGAATGTTACTTTTATGTACTGAGGTGCAGGGAAGCTCCTCAACGTCCCCCATCGAAGCCAGCTCCAAAAGCAGCAGCCTGCAAAGGTGACTACTGAAGTACAGGAGAGGAGATGCCATGCATGATCTTCGGGCCCTGGGAACAAAGCTGTCCAGCCTTATTCTAAAGTTCACCTCTCTTCAGATTTTCTGGAAGTGCCCACTGTATCCATATTCTGGAAAGCAGACGTCTGAAAACGAACGTTCTGAATATGGGCATTTTTTGCATTCAAAGATAGAGGCTTAAGCAGTCAATCTACGTACCAGGAAGCTGGCTTGCTGCCATGTTATGAACATTTTTAAAGGAATAAAAGTTAGTGGAAAACTACTCCCCAAAACAGGAAAAAAATCAAAGCAAAATCATTCCATATTGCAATGTCCCAACTATGAGTATCTGATATTGGATCCAGCCATATCCGGTATGGCTGCAAACTGCTGATGGCTTCTGGGTGACCCTCCCCATAATGTTGCTCTTTAATGGCACATAATCCCATGCCATCAAAGAGCATTCGTTGGAGGAAGCCAGTGCATGGTTTTGGTCTTGGTATCTAACCTAAAACTGTTACAAGGTTACAGCTTGTTGAGAATTGTAAATGGCTTGTTAGCCACCAAATCACTTCTGGAAATTGCTTAGAAATATGACTTACCAATGCTTGTAACTATCACCTACTTGAAAATCTATATTGTCTACCTTCCTCCTTGAGAATGTGCAGAATATTCTATTTTTTTTTCCACCAGGAAAAAAATATACAGCAGCATATAGCACTACCATTTCATACAGAAAAAAATTATAGCTTCACTTGCCATTCTGGAATAAGGGTACTTGTTTTGTCTTGAACAGTGATTAATGTTTTTAAAATAACTCTACATAGCCTTAGTTTACTGGCACCAGGTTCTCCGTATTCTTTCCCAAACCTGTTTTGTGAAGGATTTGGGTCGTAGCCCAATATATCCGAAGGGTTCCAGATAGGAGAACCTGAATACGTTCTGAGAAAAAAATAATAATCCAGATATACATTTGTGGTTTTGGTACTAAAAGCTCATTCGACAAGTTCTGAGCTGACAGGGGTTTAATGCTTTTTTAAAAATAATAAAAACCAACCCTTAGCAATGTTCTCCTCACTGTGGCAACACAGCCTCACCATCATCACTGTGAGGTGCATGTTAATCTGACGTGAATTCCAGAAACGTTTCGCACACAAACCCCAAGCCTTGCCTTCTCACTCGCAGCACCGCTCAGAACCCCAACCAAAGACCTAATAGACTGGGTCCTCCTTCCGTTGGGCCACCAAGTTCTAAGCCGAGTTCATCCTTCTGACTTTAGCTTTGACACAAACAGGGCTTGTCTAGGGAAGCAAGGCTATCTTTGGCGCAAGGGGCTTTCTCATAAGAAGGGAAGCTTGGTTCCCCCCTCCCCCCCCAAAAATATATCAGCTGCATGGTACGTCCTTCGGGTAGCCTCCGTTGGGGGGTGGTTCCAAAAGCGAGGGAAAGGGCGAGAGAATGGTCCTAAAAAGACAGCTCCACAGCAGCAGGCTCTATTCAGCCCCAAAGGAGGGAGGGAGGGAGGGAGGGCAGCAGTGATGTCACCTAAGCTGAGGGTAAGGAGGGAAATTCAAGAGCTGGTCCGCATGCTGGCTACGCCTGAGCTGCCAGTCAGGGCCCTGCACGTCCCTTTTCCATGGGATTCACCCTTCCTAGATCTCCAGAAGACCAAGCGTACCTGGAGGAAATCCAAGGTACGGAGCTACAGGCAAGCTCTGAAACGCGGGTTCCTTGGATTCGCAACCACAGTTGCGACTGTGGAACTTTTGCCACAACACACACACACCATACCAGCCTCATTTCAGAAATATAGAGCAAATAGCTAAAAATAACACTGCTCTATTTATAGACAGAGCAATATATTTATAAACACTGCGAAATCCGTTCTCCTACGTGGCTAGCTTTGTCACCCCACCCTTAAAAATCATTATTCAGATTCCCCACCACTCAGTGCAGTTAGAAGGTAGAAAAGGCAGGTGCCCATGGCATCACCTTAGCCCTAAAGACTTGCAGAATACAGGTAATGACCAAGCCAAACCCACCCCAAATATAGGTTAAATGTGTGTGTGTGGGGGGGGGGGAAACCATTAAATACTGGTACGTACTTTCACACCGATGCAGGTACGCAAGTGTAAAAGGCCCCAAATGATTAGCAGGGCCGTTTCTTGAATTAACCAACAATGGGAGGCCAGCCCCAGAAGTCAGATGCCAGTAACTGGCACACGTTACTCAGAGGGCGTCTCGGTCAGCCCACCACACTCTCTGGCCCCTTGCCCCGATTTCCTACAGCGGCCATGGGCCAAGGGGGAGGAGTTGGGTGTCTGGTGGGCTCGGGCCCAATCTTTTGTGAGCCCAACACCTTCCCTCCCTCCGCGGTTCCTTTGCAGGTGATATGCTCAACGGAGAAGGCGAAGGATGCCACCCCGCCCTCTGGCCCATCACCTGCAAAGGTGGGAACCCGGCCGGGACAGGAGGCCCATTGGAGCACAGGTGCCCTCCTCCTTTGATGCCCCTCCATGACAAGAGTTCGGGGGTGACCCAAGACGTGGGAGGGGGGAAAGGCCCCCTTCTCCCTTCACCAGACCCCCTGGGGCACCACTTCAGCTCAGGAGGGAACGGCCCCGGGCCCATCGCCAGGCGGGCAGCTGCCCCACGGTTGCCCGGCTCTGCCAACGGGCCCTTTCCTGGCACCTTAGGGCCCGATCCTGCGTCCCCCGGAGGCCCTTCCTCTCCTCCAGGCGGCCTCCGGCCCCTGCAAAGGAGCCCCCAGGGAGGCCGGGGGGGGTCCCGGTGCCAGCCAGGACACAG
>JANHFP010005789.1:39755-50763 GCA_032468135.1 Calamaria suluensis | reverse complement strand
ATCATAGTTGAGTGCCTGCTATCTTGACTTTCTTGTAGGAAGCAAAAGTTTGAATAGACAGAAGTATGATTCCAAACTTTGTTTTCATATAAGGAAAACATCAGGTATTATTTTGTGTTATAAAGAGGGTTTTTGATTTTTGTTTCATGGTTGGATTCACAAAGCAAAATTAACTACAAACTAGACAGCTTCATTTACCTATATTGTATACATGTTGCATAATCTTTATCTATGTAGTTAATTTATAACACAGTATTGTATGTATTTAAAAAATTGATTTAATTAATTAGAACTAATATTAAGGAGACTATTCACCAGTCACAGTACTTTGAGAATAAATAAGTTGTATTTCATAGGATATATTTATTTATTTATGGCTAGTTCTGTATTGCAGATACATAAAATGTTGAACATGATTCAGTGAAAACTGTAGAATCTTAATTTGAGATGCTTAAAAATGATACATGTTCAAATTATTCTTCCTTCTATTCTTCCCAATGATAGCTCTGGCAGAACTAATAATTTTTTGTGTAATTTAATTCACCCAGTAACTGATGTTTTCAAGGTGAACATATTTTAAATTCATTATCAAACTTTCACACAGAGTTTCATTAGCACTGCTCACTATATGATGGAAGGCTTTTAATTATATAGCATCTTTTAGTAACATTATTAATAATAAAAATGTTTGCTAAATTTTTAGAATTAGAAGAAATTAATATTAGAATAAATTAATATTTTGTACATGCATGAGTATCATTCAATTTCTATTGGAAGGGGATAGGGCTCATCAATGAATTTTCCAGGCTAAATGTATATTTTATGAAAGATAACAACTATTCTTTAAAAGTAATATTTCTGATTTGTAAGGTATGAACCAGCAGGGTATTGCTTAGATTCTTATGTTCTTATAAATTTGGCAGTCAAATGGTAATGCCTACGAGTTGTATTCATATTATAGCCCAATTCCCTATGTCTGCCATATACTGTAGCATTTGGTGTATATATACACAACTAAAATGCAAAGCAAAATCTAAACCAATCCAGGAAAATTGAAATAAATAAATCTTGGTTGACTTAGTTTTTATTCTTAGTTTTTATTTTATTTTATTTTCTTAAATATTTTTCTATACTACTATGCTTCTTACCATCTGGAATAAATATCCCAGCAAGAAATATATTTTAGTAACCTTTCTGAAACAGCCTTTATTTTATTTTTGTTTTATTTTATCCCTTCCCTTCCTTTTTCTGTAAAGAGACTAGCTTAGGAAGTAAGACCTTTTAGCTTCCTAAAATAAGAAACATAATGCTATATTTAGGAACAAATGATAGATCTGATATTTTCCCTATGAATTTAATCAATATGAACTTGTTAAATAATTATTATCTGTTCACAACAGTGTGAATTCTCAGATTTGATTGTGTAATGACTTGTAATGGAACAAGAATGCATAGTTGTTTTCATATAACCACACAGCATACGTATATAATTTGTATTTGTGTTGGGATGCATATATACATGTAGAAGAAAATGAAACTGTTCCCACCTAAACATGATGCATTTCTTATGGTTAATTGTGTTCGTCAAAAAAGGAAATTTGGTTTACTTCACTTTATCAAAAGTTGAAGGAAGAGCTAAGAAAGTAAGATTAGTACCACTTGAGCTAAGTGGTGTACAGATGGACTCTGTCAGATCTTTTTTCAGCAAAAACACCTGCAGGCATCTTTTATTTGTAGTAAATCAATGTAATTACACTTATGCCAAACCATAATTATCAATTAATGAACTCTGTATATTAATAAGCTTAGTTATTGCTACATTATCCTTACTGTCCTAACTCCTTTTTTAATTAAAATGACTTATATGCGTCCCTATGGCTATTAAAAGGATAGCACAAAAATGTAATTAGAAGAAGAAAGCATTCATAGCTATTGTCTTTTTTTAAAAAAAAAATACAAGATAAAAGCTGTTTTGTGAAAATGCCTTTATGTTTACTACTTTATAGTTCACACAATTCTAATTAAAAATAGATTAGAATGAAATGGACATTCCATTTGTAGAAGTTTTATGCTGCAATAAAAAGTTGAGAGTATGTTGCTTCTAAAATACAAGGGTGTTTAGTGGGAATCCTCAATTGCCAGGAGACAGAATTTGCCTTGATTGGCCTATTTGAAACTCTCTCGCCCAAGTGAAGCATCTTCACTGCAATGTGAATGTTGTGTTTGAAGGCAAGTTTCCGCTCAGATCCGCAATTCTGGTGGGAAACTTGCCTTTAAAATGATTGGTTCTAGTGTTCAGCAGTTCCCTATAAAAGGGACACTGTCAGGCTGTTGTTTCAGAAACGTTCACTGTGACCTAAATAAAGAGCTGTTGTTACTTGGCTGGAGTTGCCACATCCATTCTTTCACCCAACGTAACAGTGAAAATGATATTTTCTTCTTTGGTTTCTCTTTTTAATTTAATTGATAAGTAAAGACCAGTTTACAATGGACCTGCATACAGATTCATAAGATGGCATACAGATTCACTCCAGAGGGGGAAGAAAGGGAAGAGAATGGTCCTGGAATTCTTTATATATTTATTTATTTATTTATTTGTTGTGATTTATATACCGCCCCTCTCCTCGCGGACTCGGGGTGGTGAACAGCCATTTAAACTCCATTAAAACAACAATACATATATAATTTCAATTAAAAGAATTAAAAGATTTAAATCATTTATATACTACAATCATGTTGTATATTATTGTTAACCCAGATAAAAATGTTCCCTGTTTTAACCTAATAATGAAAGAATAATACTTATATTAGCAGAAAGGTAAACATATGTGAGAACAGTACCATGAACAGAACTGAGTTGTATAACAAGTCTTTGTCTACACTTAGAACTTAAAATATGGAAATAAAAACTTATAGTGATACATGGATTCTACAAGTTGTCCAATTGCAAGCTGGTGTGTGTGTGTGTGTGTGTAAAACAATATCTTTCAGGATTGCCATATTTTCCTGATGATCCATCAGATAAACACAAATGTTCTACAGAGCTCTGTCAATATTGTTTACTCTTACTTCTTTTCCTATGAATTATAGTGTCTTAATTCTTCTTTATATTTTATATTACTATAGTCCTAAAGCTGTCTGTACTCGTAGGCATCAGATTCTTGGAGTCATCAAAAGGCAACAGATTTCATTTATTTCATATTTCTATATTTTATTCTGACAAAGATGAGGAAAATGCTCATAAGATTTTCAACTAGTGTTGAATTTTATGCCCTGTGTTTTGAGTGAGTAAGTGGATGCATGTTTAACCTGCTATCACCCTCAGATTTCTAAATATGTCATGCCAACTGGGTATATCTGCCCTAATTCTTGGAAATAATAATTGGCTTTGTACAAATTTTTCTTAGGGAATAATCTTCAGAGATTTAGTCAACACTAACTTAAAGGCAGATAGATAAATGGATGGATGGATGGACAGACAGATGGATGGATCAACGGATCGGTGGATCAATTGATCGATGGATTGATGGATGGATCAATTGATCAATGGATTGATGGATTGATGGATGGATTGATGGATTGATGGATTGATGGATTGATGGATTGATGGATTGATGGATTGATGGATCGATGGATGGACAAATAGACAGACAGACAGTGAAGATCTTAATTTGCCCTGATCTCTAAATTGTGTGTCTGTTATTGCCTAGTTACAGCAACCATTGCAGTATATGGATGCCTGAAATTATTCTTGCTCACTTTCTGGTCAGGGTTCATAAGATTTGCTAGGGATTTCAAGACGTTGCTTTTATTTAGGCTTCACAATTGGTACCGGTCCTTCATATTATTTGGGGACTATATATTCTTGCTAATAACTATTTGATGTTCATCAGTTTTCTCTATCTAAACTTACAAATACACCTCTTCCTGATCTATGCTTACCTTTAGAAAATTGCTTTTAGCCATAGCTTAAGGAAAAGCTTTTGGGAGAACATTCAAGGTGACATGGCAGTTATGTTTTGCTGCAGCAATAAAAGAAGAAAAGCACCGATCAAAGCAAATCTCTCATATAAAGTGCCATTGTTGTCCATCAAAGACTACTCAAACTGAGTCCAAACGCTGTCACACTTTTATGAATACCACACAAGTTTCTCTTAATTCTGAAAAAAAAATGCTACGATTATTAGAATTTTAATCCTCAAAGCTACCATTTATCCTCTTTGTGCTTTGTGGTATTGCACATCAGCCTGTTAGTATGCCATGCTGTATTCATTTGTTTGGTTCTGGCATGACACTTTAATGAAAGAATAGCTTTAGTTTACTTTGCGTCTGTTAGCAAAATGATTCTAAGGCAGGTTTGGCTTTACAAAAACATAAGGAAGAGTTGGCTAGTTAAATCTTTCCTTTCTCTCATATTTTATCAGATATTAGCCAATTAAAGGGGAAAAGTAATCATAAGCACATACTGTTGTTGCTAAGCTACAAATATAGTGTGAACATAAAATACAGACTGCAAAAACCTAGAGAAGATGCTCACTTGTCAGTGTTAAGATTTTCTAAAGCAAACAAACAAATACCACCATATATTTCCTTATATACTGACAGTTAAATATTTCTTGTTTCTCAAGGTAATGTTCATGGCTTTCTATAGTTAAAGTAGCTTAATGGATCTGAACTTGGGAAGAAGTTACAAGAAAAAAATTATGCAACAAAAATTGATTCTGAGTATTATATTGTTTGAAAATGGGCTGATAATGTAAATTTGGTTTTTTAATACCTTTTAAATTAATAAAACCTGAATTCTATAGAATGGAATATGTCATGCTTTATTAGAGGTTCTGGCATAACATGAAATCACTGCAAGGCCTCATTCATTTTTTACAATTTGCTAATTCAGTTTGTTGTTGTTGTTAGTTGAGAAGTCATGTCCAACCCATCATGGCCCATGTGTCCATGTGTTCCTCCAGACTTTCCTGTCCTCTACCATCCTCTGGAGTCCATTTAAGCTCACGCCTACTGCTTCAGTGACTCGATCCAGCCACCTCATTTTCTTTAGTCTACTTCTTTTGCCCTCATTCCTTCCTACCATTAGGATCTTCTCCAGTGAGTCCTTCTTTCTCATTAGGTGGCCAAAGTATTTGAGTTTAATCTTCAGTAACTAGCCTTCTAAAGAACAGTCAGGTTTGATCTCTTCTAGGACTGACCGGTTTGATCGTCTTACAGTCTAAGGGACCTGCAGGAGTTTTCCCAGCACCATAGTTCAAAGGTCTCAATTATAATAATAATAATAATAAGAGTTGGAAGGGACCTTGGAGGTCTTGACACTCAGCCTTTCTTATGGTCCAACTTTCACAGCCATACATTGCAACTGGGAAAACCATAAGCCTTGATTATATGTTCTTTTGTTGGCAGGGTGATATCTCTGTCTTTTAGCAATCTCTCTAGATTTTCCATAGATTTTCTCCCCAGTAGCAAGCATCTTTTAATTTATTGGCTGCAGTCCCCATCTGCGGTGATCTTGGAGCCCAGAAAAATAAAATCTGTCACTATCTCTGTAAATTTCTCTAATTCCCCAAGAATTGAGAGGACCAGATGCCATGATCTTAGTTTTCCTAATGTTGAGTTTCAAGCCAACTTTTGCGCTCTCTTCCTTCACTCGCATCAGAAAGCTGTTGGAACTTGGAACAGACCTTGGAAGTGTCACATTTTTGCTGGCAAAAGTATTGCGGGCCATTTCCAGAACTCCCTGCAGGCCTGATCTAAGTATCACGGGCCTTAATTTGAAACCCCTAGTACAGATAGATCTGAAATTAAAACTGATTCATCAGAAATTGTATTTAAAATATATTGCATCTTCTAAGCAATTTATTTAAACTTAACAACATCTGGTTTTCTGTCTTGGAGATTTGAGAGTTCACTGACCCTATGATGTAATAAATTCTTTATACCTCTGAATTTTTTATATTTGTTTCTGGAACAGTATTTTAATATAGATTAATAGATTTATGTGGTAATCTTTGATTTGTTTATAATTTTAAGGTGTATATTTCTAGTATTGGTAATTTGGTCTGTTGAAAATAAAATAATTCATTTTGTACAGATCATTTACATAAGAAATAAGTGCTGTTTCAATCTGGCTTAATTTCTAAATTAGAAGGAATAGTTTTGGATTTATTCTCTCAATCTCAAAGGCAAAATGAACAGGATGGAGGTTTAAGGAACCATCTCGATTTCGTGCTCTGCTAGAGGGAAGATACATGTTGCACTGAATAGCTATATTGAATTAAATAGATATTATACTTGAAAATCTATAAACACCTTCACTTTTTATTTTTCAAATGATATAATCAGAAATCAAGAAAAAAACCTGCAGTTTAATAATTAGCAGATCTATAAGAGGATACATTTGGGATTTTACAGTTATTTGCTACAAACTTCAACAATTTGCAAAATATCCTGGATCCATGTCCTGAATATTGTATGAATTTCTCCATGTTTATCTTCTGCACAACAAACAAGCAAACAATCTTCAAACATTTTCAGAAACAATGAGGCTATAGATAAATTAATGTCTAAAGTCCTGATGTTCTTTTTGTTAAAGTGAGAATTATTTGTTCCATAAATATCTACTATAACTGAAGTTCAATCTCATTCTTTAAAGAAAAAAAAAACCAGTTTGTGCGTTTTGAATACGACACATAAATTCTCCTATTGGACATTTACGAATAGAACTGTAGAGCCTCTGATTCTGTACTCTATCATGGATATTAATTTAATCCAACTAAATATCCTTTGGAAATATTCTTAATTAGAGCCCTGTCTCTACCCCATGTAAACTGGTTGAGCAAGCTATTTCAACCTTATTTTTCTTCTCTTTATATGACAAATTTAAAATGTCAGGTCTTATACATAATGTTGGTTCAGCAACCAACTTCATAACCGTTTGGATAAATTACTTTTTGTATGATAATAGGTTTAATTAATCCAGGACATATTTAATAGGGCACCACATTTATGTTTCATTTAACATTCACTATTAATTGCTAATTCAAAATATTTGACAAACTTTAATAACTTAGCAACAAACATCCATATTAATTACATATGCTTGTAAGAATGCTGATAAATAAGTTGCACAGTTTGTTAGTAATTATATACTGTACAAAAAAGGAAGCAGCTAAATCTGCAGTAAATATTATTTATGACTTACTAGATAAATGTATTTTTAATGCTCATGTCGAATTAGTATGGCTAGAACTTCATATTTTATTCATAAAAAGACTTTTATATTTTTTAATTACCTTTGTCTTGTTCTTGGGTATATAATTTAGAGAAGTAAGACAATTACTCAATATTATTTTAGGAATTAATTTACAGTAAAATTTCCTTTATAATGGGAGACAGTAGAATGTGTAGAACATTTAGGTCTGAACCTGCTTGGGTTAGATAAACCTTTCTGGCCTGAACTTAGAATGAATTTTGTAAAAGTGAGTTCCAAATTCTGAAATGGTCTGTTCTCTGTCTGTCTGTCTGTCTGTCTGCCTGCCTGCCTGCCTGCCTGCCTGCCTGCCTGCCTGCCTGCCTGCCTCTCCCTCTATCTCCTTTTCCCTCTCTCCCTCTTCCACTCTCTCTCTATTTTATTCAAAATCCAGGAGGAGATTAAGTGACAATGAGATAGCACTATTGTCAAGACTGCTCCTAAAAGCTGGTGTTATCTTTTCCAAATTCATTTGTGTTATCTTCTACCCATTTTCATATTATTCTTATTTCTGCTTTTATTGCTGCCCTATTATCATCTTCTTAGTATTTTATTTTATTCCACATTTTTATTCTATTTCTCTGCCAATATCTCAAGCAGCATAATGGATAGGTTGTAGATGTTTTATTTTTAATGGTAAAAGGGTAAAACCAGCATGTGGAATATAACTATCCTATATTGCCAAAGGGAAAAAAAGAAAACAGCAAGTGACAATGGTAGAACAAGAAAAAAAATCCAGCTGTTCTCCTGATGTGGAAGAAACCTTTGGCATCTTCCATTCTCACCAAGATTAGAATTTGCACCTTCCATTCTCCCCAAGAATAGAATTTGCAGTCTGACAAGTCCTGTACAGATTGGTTCCTTGCTTTGATCTATGGTTTTCATGTCTAAAAGTGGCTGTCCTGCTAAATGTACATATTGGTCTGAACCATGCATCAATCATACATTATTTGTTGGTCTCCCCTCACTTGGCCACTAGCCTAATTTATGAAATTTGAGAAATGTCCAGAAATTGATCACTTGTCTTTATTTTTAGGTGTAGATCTCCACTTTAAATTAGTACAACTCATAGACAGACTTTTTTTCTTGCACTTTGTTAAAACACAGTTACAATTAAGACAAAAGCACAGTTAGAAAGAACAAATAGACCAGAAATAAAACAATATGGTAGCTAGGAAACTACCATTGTGTTGTGTAGAGAATTAGGAATGTGGACTCCAGGTCATCAGTCATAGTATATCTACTGCCTTATGAAGTATGGTCTAATTTGGGTAAAAACTTTTGACATTCAGTTTGTTGATATACAAGGTACAAAACACCTGTTGATTTTGCTACCCTAGATTGACATGTATTTTCTTACTGAATCACATAAAGATCATATTGACTCTATAATGTATAATTTTGAATTATGAAATTCAAACAATTCGCAGATTCTATGTGCCTAGGTAACTTACTTTTCTCTCCCTATTATGTGTGTATTTAATCCTAAGGAATCCTAGTTCTCATTGTCCAATGACCCAAATGGTTTGACTTTTTCCAGCCTTCATTTTTCGGTAAAATGCCTGGTTTTCAAACTCTAAGTAGAACCAACTATGCTATCTGATCATCTAATCTATAATTCATCACTATGATTTTTTTTTCAAAATCTAGGCACTTTGTGTTGACGTCATATATTCAATGGTGGCTTTAGTTTTGACCATAGTGGATTACAGAAACTACAGACAATACTAATAAGCCTTCATTAGGAATTACCAGTTGAAAATCATTTTGCTTAAAATAATAAACATTTTTTGTATAGTCTATGACCAGGATGGCGAACCTCTGGCATGGGTGTCACATGTGGCATGCATAGCCATTTTGGTGAGTACACGAGCATGCTGGCCAGCTGATTTTCAGGCCTTCTGGGCCCAACAGAAGTCAGAAAATGGACAGTTTCTGGCCTCCGGAGGGCCTCCAGGGGGTGGGGAAGGTTGTTTTCACCCTCCCGAGACTCCTAGAAAGGCTTTGGAGCCTGCAGAGAGCAAAAAATGGGCCTACCAGGCCCACCATGCCATTGTGTGCCACAAACAGGGGGAGTACAGGGAGTGACACACACATGAATGCAGGGTGGGACACATAGAATTATGCATGTGGGCACATGTGCACATGACCCACCACACACTCCCCCCACTTTTGGCACACAATGGCAAAAAGGTTAGCCATCACTGGTCTATGAAATAACTATTATATAGTAGCTAATTTAATAATGATCATATTAGGTCTGTATCTCATAATGAATCAGAATGTACATATTGACTAGCTACAGCACTTACATATGGCCCAATATTTACTTCATTTGTGATAAACCATTATATAGGTCAATTAGTTTGGAATTACAGATGTATATATGACAATGGTACCCTGATTTGATACAGACTCTATATTATAGGCTGATTTTGTCCATCCTCACATTGGTTCAATCCTGCACCAAATATATCATTTGGTTTGCAGCCATTACATGATAAACTTTATGAACTGCTTGAAAATAATATTATAAATAAATAGTATGAATAAAACATCAGCTATATAAGAGGATAAGTGATTCTGTTAAATAATATATTAAAACCTATTTAGGTTTTTCTTCAATTTATCTGAAAAAAATCCTATGCAATTTTATGAACGTAATAAATAAACTGTTACTTTATTTCTGCAGAGTAAAGAACAAAGATTTGCATATTTTCAGAAGCTATTTCTATAAAATGAAAAGGGAAGCAGGATTTATAGATAATTGACAACCGTTCCAAAAATGGACTTCTGCCTAGTCAACTTGAAATTGCTTATCAGTTTAAGGAAATGCAATATCTAGCAAATATGCACATGTGATCCTGCATATTGCATATTGGTTGAAGAAGAAGAGGGATCTTTCGGATGTGTAGACTTGTAAATTTATACCTAAAGAAAACAATCTGTACACCTCAAAGAAACTTGCTGCTTATATAGAATTAACTCATGATTTGGACAGGAAACATTCACCATGGCAACACTCGTTCTCAGCCAGAGTAACAGCATTATCCCTTATTTACTGTGATCACTCCATAAAGAAGAAATTAAAGAACAAGATTGACCTAAACCAGTAGAATCATATAACATTATAGCTGGAAGGAACATTGCAGATTGTTTAGTGCAAGAGCATTTATTCCACTATTACAGCATCCATGACAGGAGGCCATCCACTGTCTATTTAAACATTTGCAGAAAAGGAAGTTCCATTATTTCCCAAGTCTATTTTTTCCATTGATTAACAACTCTTACACTAGGATTTTTTATTGATGTTCAGTTGATAATATATTTCTTTGTGACTGATGCCTATTTCTCTCGTCTTCTCAAGATGTTCTAAACCTTTCTTCTCCATCTTCTTCAGATTTCATTTCAGAAATATATTCATCCTATTTCCCACACTTCTCTATTTTCAAGCTAAGCATACCCAATGCCTCCAAATTCCCTAAAAGTTTTTTTCTTTCTTTTAGTTTTTATATCTTCATTACTCTCCAATCTGTCAATGTTATTCTTAAAATATTGTCACAATTAGACACAATATTCCACTGTAAAATGAGCTCAGGAGAATAGAAAGTAACAATGACCTTTAAAAAATGCAATTTGAAATTGCTCTTTCTTTCTTTCTTTCTTTCTTTCTTTGTTTCTTTCTTTCTTTCTTTCTTTCTTTGTTTCTTGCTTTGTTTGTTTCTTTGTTTGTTTGTTTATATTTTGAGG
>JANHFP010005789.1:0-11721 GCA_032468135.1 Calamaria suluensis | reverse complement strand
ATGAGAGCTAATAAGCTCAAAATAGATCTATACTGGCCTCCCTTAATTTTAAAAATATCAGCAGAAAACAATTAACCTATATATATATATATGCCTTTTTGTTACAAAAAATTAAATGCTCTTTTAGGCTATTTTAAATACAGATTTCCTTTCACTGTAGCAGAAAATAACTATCTGAAATATAGTGCCTTAAGATAATATATAAAGTCTATTCTACAATGAAATACAACATCCTGAAAGCTTGCTATTTTTTATTTAAAGGAAGAGAACTATCTTTTGAAACATTTATTACCTGAGTTAGCATCATAACAACACCCTTGGTTTTAAAGTGATGAACAGATCTGTAGATTGAACCTGCATGAACATAGTCATAAAATATTTTTGACAAAGTCCAATTTATAATAGCATTATGATTCCATCAGTGTGATCTCAGTACTCTCATTTCCTGTTATATTTAAAATCTAGCAGTATTACTTTGAGCTCTAGCTTACACACACATAAACGCACACACACCAGAAAATACATTCTTCTGTGTTTGTAAGTATATTAAAAATGTATAGCTTTAAGCATTCTGCAGCTACCCTTTTGTATTTTTGTTCTAGTCTGTTTCTTCTGACCTTTTCTCAGAATTTTAACAAATCTGCTCCCAAGGCATACCTCTAACACTAGTCAATGATTTGCAATTTCTTGAAACAAAACAGTGAGAAAAAACCTTATTCTTAATTAAAAATGTTCCATCTAATAAGTAAATAATAATATTTATCAAACATTCTTCTTGTTCTTCAACAATATTGGATTAATTATATATCACAATTCAGCTTTCTTTTTTGACTGAGGAATCTCCTCCACAACTTGTGTAATATGTAAAGAGAAAAAAGAAATTAAAAGAAGAGGAAAAAAAAGAAATATAGCTATATCTGGTTTGCAACAATATCATTGGTCTGTACTTTTACATGGTTTTCAAGCCATGTTTGTTGTTTCTATCATAAGGTAAAGGTTTCCCTCGCACATATGTGCTAGTCGTTTCCAAATCTAGGGACAGCCAGCACTGTCCAAAGATGTCTCCATAGTAATCTGGAAAGCATGACTAAATGCCAAAGGTGCATGGAATGCTGTTACCATCCCACCAGAGATGATCCCTATTTTTTCTACTTGTATTTTATGTGCTTTTGAAATTGCTTGGTTGGCAGAAGTTGGGACAAGTAACGGGAGCTCAACCCATTACACAGGACTAGGGATTGGAACCACTGAACTGCCGACCTTCCGATTGACAAGCTCCGCTGTCTTACCCGCTGAGCCACCGTGTCCCTGTTTCTATCATATCTACATACTATTATATCTTAATAACTTCATCAGCTCCGTGTAACCAAATTGTCAGTTTTCTTGTTCTCAACTCGTTCAGTATCAATTCATAAATTTATTTAGTTATTTTTCTTCTATTCATGTGATATTAATTAAACTAGTATCATTTTCCTGGACCCCATTTTAATATTGAAGAAGGTTATATATGTCTGCACCTTCTAAAGTTGTAAAATTTGGAGATTTGGGATATCTACTGGGCAGTGGTGGTATAGTTCTTGTTACCAAATGTGAAAAAATGAATGTTGTAGAGCTGGATGTTGAAAATAATAATAATAAACAAATGGTTAAATGCTAGAATTCTCCAGAAGGGAGATTTTATTATGTAAGCAACCTGTTATTAAATACATACAAAGCCACCCATCTGGTAAGATCGAACTCTGGATGGCTGACAAGAAGAATAAAACCAACCAAAGAAATAAACACCTGGCCCATAATCTGGAACACCTGACCCATAATCTGTCAAAACGTAAAATCTTCGGGCTCTAACCTCACCATTTCACAGGGCCTGAGGGGAAAGTCCACAACTCTCTAGAAGACTAAAAGGTTGTGAGCCTACAGATCCAAGGGGAAAGGAATGTTTCCTAGGGAAAACAGGTCAGGGACTGCTGCAATATATCTGTGGGTCTATGACTTTAAATAAAACATATACTTGACAGCTATAGTATTTGTGAAAGCAATATCAGATGGGATTTGGAGATGGTACCTAGGTAGATGCACATAAAAAAGCCATTTTATCTTCTACATTAAGGTCTTGCATGAAAATCCTTGAACATTAATCTAAAACAATTATTGTTTCTTGTGCTCAATCTTTTATATATGAAAAAAATAGACCGTTAGTGGAACTCTTGCTGTAGACTGCATAAATTCTAATGTGTATTCTGCTTCAGAAAATAATTACGACCCAAATTGTTAAAGAGGGTCTTTATATTATAGATATCACTTATTTTTATTGCTTTTCGATTGGTTGTTTTCTGATTTTTATTCATGCTTCAATTAGAATTATTTATACTGTGGGCATTTTAATGTTTAAATTGCAATGCACTTAGAGTCTTTTGATTGCAGTGGAAATAAATGATGAAATAAGGCTACCATTAATGAAACAGTATCACCAACAATGTTTCTTATTGTAAATTGTGGCTTGTTTATACTCTTTCAGGAATAAATGTGATTACTTTACCATTCTACAAAATAAGAATTGATTAAATCTTTTAATTTTGCTTTCTCTATTTTTTCCAATCTTAAATTGAGTTTGATCTAAAACCTATTTTAATTTTAGAAAGGTTACAGTAACATTTGTATAAGTTTTCATCTAAATGTATTCTGGTATACATTTTAAGGTAGTTTTTAAAACAATTTTGTGTAATGCATTGTGTTTGGATGCACTACTGTCATGAATATATCTGTATGAGTCTTTCCGTTTACACCACTATATTCATAGAGATGTGATTTTGAAAATATTAGAAATTAACTATTATTGAATGAAAATGGATACTAAGCTTGCTCTTTCTTTCCATCTTATACATAGAATAATAATAATTGTTTCTATTCAAGTTTAGCAATAATTAGTGTCTGTAAACTCTATACTTTCATATAGCCGAAGGGCTAAATAAACTATTGATTGATTGAATAATAATAATCTAATTATCCTATAATATTGCTATGTCTAATAATCAAGATGCTAAATAAAGGAAAAATAGAGAAACTTGCAGGAATATGATCCTAGGGGCACAATGTAATTCACCTCATCAGAGGAGTAGGAAAATAAGAAAACAAAGAAATAGAGTAACTTTATCTTCTCTTCACATGACACATATAAAAATCAGTATTACATATAAGCAAGTTGATGTATATTGCTGTGATGAAATAGTGCCAATAATTTTCCAACAGAAGAAAGAGACTCCTTGGTGCAGGGGTAAGGAAAAATGACTGGACAATTCGAGAAAAGGAATATAAGTGGAGAGCAAATATAAGTGGAGATCATTTCTATAGTCTGTTTTATGAATCCTTTTCCAACTTTTTAAGTGGAGGGAATTATACCCAATATATTGCAGCTCCCTGCTCATGTAGGAGACCCAATTCTATTCTAGTCAAGTGGCTGTCCAATCTCTTCTTAAAAGCCCCCAGTGACGGAGCACCTACACCTTCTGAAGGCAATTATCATAAAAACAACAGGAACATGCAGGAGAACCTTCATTCATTTTCCTAAAAGTGCAAATATATTTGTAATAAGCAGGTTCTCCACCAATGTGGATCCCTAGGTCAGGTGGCAAAGCCATATGTTTGGGCTTTCCAGACAGTTTAACCATGGTTGGTGGGGGTGGATGTTGTTCCAACAATCAAGCACTGCAGCAGAAAATAGTCTCCTTCTCTCAGATGACATTCTTATGTGAATAGGACCTGCAACATTCCCTTTCTGCTGGGTCTGATAGGAAAGGTAATTATAATTGGGTGCATTGGTCTCTCAAATACCCCTTTTTAAAAGACATGTGATCAGAAAAGGAGTACTGGTTAATCTTTTTCCAAGCAGGATTTAAAAGGTGATCCATAACTGTCAAAACTTTAGATACCACCAGACCATCTAATGTTGATTTTAACATTTTCACTCATTAAATCTGCAGGAGAAATTTACACTTTTATGGGACATAAACATTTTGTTTGGTTGCTTCTAAGTTATGGAATTCATTTTTTTTAGATTGCATTTAGCCTGTGATATTTCTGTTTTTCAGGACAGGAATGAACATGCTTAAATATGAGCGAGCATTGTGTTGTAGCTGCCCAAAAAAAAGAGCCAACAAAGTGGTACACTGCATTAACAGACAGAATCAAGATCAGATGAAGTGTTAATATCACAATATAATGCCTTGGTAAGACCCCACTTGTAATACAGCATTGTTTTGGTCACCATGATGTAAAAAAGATATTGAGATTCTAGATAGTGTGCAGAAAAAAACAATACAGATGATTGTAAGCTAAAACATAAAAACAAACAGTTGCAGGAGTTGGGTATGTCTAGTTTAATAAAATAATGACTTAATACACAATTAATAAACGTAACCTGATAGCAGTGTTCCAGTATATAAGGGGATAAAACAAAGAGGAATGGATCAGCCTATTTTCCAAAGCACCTGAACACAGTACAAGAAGGAATTGATGGAAACTAATCAAGGAAAGAAGCAGTCTAGAACTAAGGAGAAATTTCCTGACAGTGAGAATAATTAGTCATTAGAATGACTTGTGTCTAGAAATTGTGGGTGCTTCAACACAGGAAGTTTTTAAAGAAGACATTGGACTACAATTTATTTGAAATATAAAGGCTTGTCTGCTTGAGCAGGGGATTGGACTAGAATACTTCCACTGTCCCATCCAATTCTATTATTCTGTTATCCTCTTCAACAAGTTCAATAATTATAATTTTAGAAAATTTTACTTTTTTAAATCATTTATATCTTAGTTTAGATTGTTAGCTACATCTATAGAAGTAAATTAAGAAAATAAATCTTAATAAACCCAACTCTGATTAAAAGGCTTTAGATTTCCTAAGCTTTTGTCAATTTTTTTACAAGCTGTCAACATCTTGATCACCAAACTGAGCTGGAATTAAAAATCCTTCAAGTCCCCATGTCCTGTCCCTAGGAAAACCAAGCTGTCCATTGCCATCATCTGCTAAGACTGAACCTACTTAACACCATATAAGGCTGCATCAAAGAAAGTCACCTATAAAGAAAGCCTGAAAATTTCTGTATGTGAACATGACTACTCATAATACTCCTTCTTTCAAAATTGAGAAGGTTACAAATCATGAAGCATAATATATACTATTGGTAAAACTAATGTTATTGCTTGCAGAAATATCCACAACAGCGCCACAGTACATCTGTGACTCAAATAATACCACAAGTGTAATGTTTTAAAAAGCACCATTCATTATGCTTGACACTTTATTAGCCATTATTTAATTAGAGAGAAATGTGTTTTGCATACATTACAAACTGTGCTTTCTTCCAATTTTACTTGTATACAGACATAAAATGAGCAAGTCAAAACTACTGCAGTTACATAAACTTGCCAAGGAAAATTACAACATACATTCTGTCTGTGGGAGACATTTTCATTTGCTTTGAATATGGATATAAAGTGTACAATCAATATGCAGTTGCTCTCTGATATTAAGACTGAAGAATTTTACATGCAAAAACTTAACAGTAGAAATCAAGGTATAATAATGCACTATATCATTATGCTTGTAAAATAATGCATAACAGGAGCAAGTGTATGCATGTTTCACAAAAGGAGATATGTGATCATGTTGGAAAAGCAACATTTTAAGAAGCTACATAGAATTTGTAGTATGCAATATTCAGTTAAAAAAAGAAACTGAAACTTTCAAGATAATAAATGTACCTGGATTTTACAAACTTTAACTTGATCTTCTCATGTTACCCTTGTCTAGTAGTTTATATTATGGAAGAATTTTCCCAGGTACTGGGTTTGGGACATTAGCTTAAGAGCACATGTATGGGTATATGTGACTGTGTGTTTTTATTAAACTCCAGTAGTTTTAGTTGTTGTTTGGTTTGGTTTGGTTTGCTTGCTGTCCAGAGTTTCTTGGATTGGTCTGTGACCATAGAATTACATTAATAAATACACAACCCAACAACAATAAAGAAAATATCCTTTCTAATTCAATGGGATATTTTTATTATCACTGAAAACAAACTCATTTTCAACACCCTTAATATGAAATAGTATTAACCCAATTATATATTTAAAAATGTTGTTTGCTATAAAAGCTAGAAGGAAAACATATTTTTAATTACCTTTAAAAAAAGTACTTCGGGAATACTGAAGTTATTTCATTTTATAATAGGTTAAATGTACTCAGTTAACTATAGGTTATCATCAGATAACATGGTAGTTTAGTAGCTGTGGCTAAAGTATCTAGTCACCTTCTCTATTATTGTGTGCTACATATCAATTGTGTCATTACTTGTGAATATATATTGACTACATATTTTCTGTATTTATTTTATTGAAGGATAGAGCTCATTTTAAACCAAGGATAATTGGCATTACTTATTGTGCAGGAAGCTTAAAGCCTGTGCTCATATTATGCTAAAGCAGTAAGAAAAAAATCAATATGCAACCATTCCTATTCTATCTAGGATCAAATCCAGAAGTTTTTATAAACAAAACAGTTGAAATTAAGAGCCAAAAGCAAAATGAAGAAAATAAACCAAACTCTAAATACATGAAATATTTCTTTTTTTAAAAAAAGGTTTTATAATCTTGGACATGTACCAAATACAAAAATGATAAATTAGCAGTCAAAATATTTACATGCTATCTAAGATTGATTTCAATATTATACAAATGAAACTATTAAACAAACATTTAGATTATTTACAAAACACATTAAAATGTACTCATATTCATACTAAAACATTAGTATAAATTAGTAAATGGTTCCAATACATATAGTATGAAAAAAAGTAAAATTCAATAAAATGTAATTATATGTATTAACATTAGGGTTTTCTTTTTGTCATTGTACTGGTTTCTGTTTCTTTCTATGTTTTTGGAATGTTACTATCCCACTCAAAATCTTTAAAACTTTCTGATACACTGCTAATTCTCATATAACAAAAGTTAACCTATTTTTAAAATTCATCAATCCATTATACTTAGTTAAAATTAATTATATTTAGATTATGAAACATGGGTCTACAGATAACAATTCAAATCCAGACAATTTCTGATTTGGATAATGGCTAGGTTTGCAATACTTAGGTAAGAGCAGTTCAGTAAAAAAAATAAAACAACTTAGGAAAATTTGTATTGATTTTATACCCAATTGTTCATAAGGTTTTTTTTCTTAATATGCTTGATTTGAATTGAGATATTCTCCAGACAATTTGCTGAAGTATAGATTCCAAAGAACTTTTCAGTTCTATAAAGTGCTAAAAATGTGGTCCAAATGAATTTTTCCAATATTCTTAGTCCACATCACTTAATATAGAATTATTTAATTATTTAAATTATCATAGAACAGTCAGGATAATGAAACGTGAGGTTTATCAATGCTGTTCAAAACATACTAAAGAGGCAAAATGAAATGAAATGAACTAAAACAGTTTGATGTATGATACAATATGGTTGCACTATTTCAAATTAAAGTTGCAAGAAAATGCTGTATTTTTTAAAATCACCTTGCATCATAACAACACTGAAAAAGAAAAGTGGCAAACTGAAACGGGGTTAATAAAGCTTTAACATCAAGCAACATGTTTTAATAATGAATTTGATCCACCTTATTTTACAGTTTGAAGTACATGGGAAATATCCATGTATGAAAGCTACAGCATAAGAACAAAGAATCAGGAATAAATTGAAATCAGTTAAAAGTAGGAATATAAAAATATCTTTTCTTTTTTGTCATTTTCTTTTTCTATTATTATTTTCTGTTCTTTTCTTTTGAGGCAAAAAAGAAGCTCAACTATGACTTACTTGGTGAATTTCCAGTTTTTCAATCAATCATTAAAATATTTTTTCATAGTCATGGATTACCACCAAAGAAGTTCCATAAATTTTTTGTTCTTTGTAAAAAAAAAAAAAAGAGAGAGAGTAGATGTCATTGTTAAAGCATGGCTGTGTTTGGAAATATGATATGGCAGAGTAAAGCCATTATTTTAGAACTGTGGACTATTACCTTCTGCAGATAAGTGAATCATTTCAAGCCTGTGGGCTGTGCATGTTATTGAACTACCTTAGTCCACTCTGAATGCTGGACAGAGCTGAAGAAAAGAAAGGGGGAAAAGACTGTTATATGGAATTTTTAATACCTTTTCTTACTATAACAGATATTGTACCCCCTGTGGCTGCATAAAGAAGAGTGGATGAGGCTCAAAGAATCACAAAGCATCTGGGGTATAAATCTTCAGAATCTTGAGTATATGACATGAGCAGTTTTATTAGGGTCAAGATATTTGGCAATCCTATAGCAGGGTATTATTCCGGGACCTTGAACAGTTCATTAATCACTCTCAGCTACATGTTGGCACCTAAAATCTTCAAGGACTCTATACAAATGACAGGTGTCTAGTACGACATCCTATATGCTTTGATATAACACACATGGGAAATAAAATATCAGTCAGAGCTTTTCTTATAGAAAATGTTGGCTTTAATATTGTGTTCAAGGCAACATGTAGCTGTGACCAAATTGCATGATTTATTCAGCTGTCATGTTTTTCAGCAAAACTGCCACCCTCCTTCCAAATAATTCCTTAATTTGCATCCTTTAAAGTTAGTGAAGCAGTTGTGAATTATGAACAGTTTTCAGGATTCTAAATTATTATGCTACTAATATGCAATATTAGAAAAATCTTGAGGTGGTATCTGAAGAAGTAGGCTTTATAGCATATTGTGTATGCATAACCAGGAAGATATTTCAATATATATGTATCACAACTGGGTCATTCTACAATTCAGGCTGCAACCTGGCTTCTAAGATTTATAGAAATATTTTTGGAAGATGAAGGCTGTCCTGAATAGGACAGCCTTTTTCAGCTGTCCTGTTGTTAGTCCTTCTAATTGCAGTGTCTCCAGATGCCCACTCAATGTACAGGGTATTGCTCCCAGGGCACCGATTATTATAGAGATCACTTTCATTGGCTTTTTCCACAGCCGTTGTATTTCAATCTGCAGGTCCCTAAACTCTGATATTTTGAACTTGTTAGCATAAATATCATCCCATTCTATATATAGTCTATATATCAATGTTATATATTTTGGTCTATGAAAAAAATATAAATTTAAACCAGAATTTTAGAACTACAATTGTTCTATGCTTAGAAATTTAAGCACACCTTAAATCCAAGGGTTAATTGGCTTTCTTTATCTTTAGGTACTTTAGCTTTTTGGCTAAATAATTTCAGTTTATAAATTCTATGAACACTATAATATTTAGTTTTTAATATAAATAATTATTTTAGACTTCAGCAGATAAGCACTGTTGGATGCAAATTACAAGCTTGTTGGAAATGAACCTTTTCTAAATAATTCATATATTTATGCCATTTCTATTTTATAAATTTTAAAATATGTATTAAAATATATATGCATATTATCCATTGATTGATTATGTGCCAACAAATCATTTTCAATTCCCGGGGACCACATTTTTCCCATGATGATCTATACATAATTTGCTCTTTCAGATCTTTCAACTGTGGACTCATCACCACTGAAAACTTTTTGCTGGTTGTTCTTTGCTGGTTGGTTTTTTTTTTCCGTCTTCCATTACCAGCATTAGAACTTTTTCCAGAAAGCTATGTGTTCAAATAATATGTCTGAAATCTTATGATGGAATATATACATGCAGCAGCAGACGAAGAATAATTTATCATTTCAGAAACTTCCCAGAAACAGGCTGAGATTAAGAAGCTGTGCAGTTCCAAGAAAGATAAGGGAGGCGGAAAGAGGTTCAGGGTAGTCACATTCTATAATTTTTAGGATATTCTATTTTCTAGTAGGTTAGACAGTTATACACTCTCTTTCCTATCAGAGCCTTCAGGTATGGGAAGGGAAGACTTATATTTCTGTCAGCCTTCTTACTTTTCCATAGTTTTTGTCATAGTCTCTGCCAATGGTAAGGATAACACTTCCATATTGTGTGCACAATTATTAGGCAAGCTGTATTTGCAGGATTAATTTTATTGTTGAACAATTACAAATCTTTGGTAGTTAAGTTGCATCTTTTTTACTCAACATGTTTCTTGTGACCCTGTTGACTATTTGCAACAAAATGTTTGTTGGTTCTGTGCTAACACCTCAATATCTTAGCAATTTAAAGAGTACTGCATCCCTCTGATATTTTTTTTTTGTTGTTGTTAGTTGCGAAGTCATGTCCGATCCATCACGACCCCATGGACAATGTTTCTCCAGGCCTTCCTGTCCTCCACCATCCTCTGGAGTCCACCCAAGCCCACCTACTGCTTCAGTGACTCCATCCAGCCACCTTGTTTTCTCCGTCCCCTTCTTCTTTGGCCCTCAATCTTCCCCAGCATTACATTCTTCTCCAGTGAGTCCTTCCTTCTCATTAGGTGGCCAAAGTATTTGAGTTTAATTTTCAGGATTTGGCCTTCTAAAGAGCAGTATGCAGTATGCAGTATATACTACAGTATAAGGCTATATACATCTGAAAGCTTATGGGAAGGGGCAATTACTCAAAAAACCCCACTCTTCTCAAGCCATTTCACATTGTCTGCTATTGGAGAAGTGGGTTTTAACAACTTACTAGCAGTGTCAGTTGATATGGGTTTGCATGACAGGAAGCACAATACCTGCTAAGTTGGTGCAGTGATCAAGGTGCTGCCTAGAAACCAGTTCTGGTCCTGGTTTGTTAGTTATCTAGGGGACTTTGGGCCACCTCACAGGGTTGTTATTGTGGGGAAAATAGAAGGAGCAAGGAGTTACTCCTAAAGTACTAAGGGCAGGATAAAAATCTAATTAATAAACGGCGTCCTTTCATGCCTGGTGCTTTGACCCAGGTGATCAAGGCAAAAATCAGGCCTCTAGGGCAGGGGTCTCCAATCTTGGCAAAGCTGGCTGAGGAACTCTGGGAGTTGAAGTCCGCAAGTCTTAAAGCAGCCCCGGTTGGAGATCCCTGCTCTAGAGAGTCCTTTACTGATCTCAATAAATGTTCCAGCAAACGGTCCTCCAACGACCAGTAAGGCTCCACCCCCCAACGCTACCTTGTAGGCTGCCACCCTCAGTCCCACAAAACAACAGCCCCCCTATAGTACAAATAAAGCCTACGGAGTAGGAACACGCTCCAGGGTTCCAAGTCCAGTCCACCTGGCGAAGTGAGTCCATAAGGCAGAGTCCGGGCCCAAGACAAAGGGCAGCGCTCCAGGCAAAGACAAAGTACAAAGCAAGAGGCCATTCTAAAGGAAGAGCGGAGCAAAGGGCCAAAAGTAGCCTGCCAGAGAAAGGCAAGGTCTATGGCAGGGGTTTCCAAACTTGTCAGCTTTAAGACTTGTGGACTTCAACTCCCAGAATTCTCTGAGTTTGGCTATGCTCCGCTCTCTGTGTCCTTGGGTCAAGTGGAGAAGGCAGCTGTTCCTCATCAGAGATGTGCTGCCGATCACAGCACCGCTGCCTGTCAGCAGCTGATCCTCCCCTGTGTCTGTCTGTGAAGGCAGGCAGCTCTCAGTTTGGTCGACCATCTCCCCACTCCCCAATGCCTGTGGGGCCTGGGACAGCATCATCCTCAGCCCCTGGCCCAGGGGTGAAATCTAAAAATTGTTGCCACCGGTTCTGTGGGCGTGGCTTGGGTGTGGCTTGGTGGGTGTGGCCAAG